>CAJVQA010010413.1:0-11403 GCA_910591915.1 Cetraspora pellucida | reverse complement strand
TTCTATTATTTTACTTTTAGTTACAAAGACTAAAAGTAAAATAATAGAACTGTTCTATTATTTTGCTATTATATTACAATTATGTTACTCATATTGACAAACCTCCTGTTATTTTACTGTTATTCTGCTATTATGCTGCTATTATGCTGCCATTATTTGGCAGATATAGAATAGAATAATGGCAGATTTTTTTTCTATTATTTACCTATTATTCACCCTTTATTTATTTGTTCAACCTGTGATATTTATATAATATTTGTTAATTTTTAAAAATAAAACAAAAAACAAAAATAAACATTAAAACTTTTAAGATTTGCTAAGCTCATTCTTGAAAAATAAATATTATAAAAAAATTTCTAACCATATAATACTGTCTAACTTTGATTACTATATTTTAATAATTATATAACTACTTAGTACTAATTTTTTTATTTTTTACTATATTTTTATTTATTATTATCTTATTATTTCTAAATATCAACATTTATACAATATTTTTTTAATTTTTTTTAGTACTACATTTTTACTATTTATTATTATAACTTTATAAAATTTTTATTTATTTCTGTAATAATGATTATTAGATTATTTCATTTTATTACATATATGAATATAGAGAAAAATATATTTAAAAGATAGTTTTTGCTAAAGAAAAAAGAAGCATTTTTTTGAAAAATAAATATGTAATATATAATACAAAAAAAATAAACTGTCAAAACACTAATTACTAAATTATTTTTTTTTATAATAAAATTATGAACTATACATATTTATTTTATCTTTTAAACCATATTTTAGATAAATTTACCTAAAAAATTGAATTGTATTTAGCATTTTTTAATAATTTATTAATGATATAGAATATTAAAATTTTAAAGTTTATATTTAAAATTTTTTACTATTAAAAATTTTTTAAGAATTTTTAAAATTTCATGTTTTCAAATCTAAAAAAAAATTTTATACTTTATATAAGTCTAAATTTTTATAAGTAAATTAGAAAAATGTTACTAATAAAAATTGTTATTCTTTATATAAACTAAAATATTGTATTAAGAATTATAGACTTAAATTAATATTTAAAAAGTTTGTCAAATTTATAAATAATTCTTTTGATTAAAAATTTTTTCTAAATTTGTCTATTTTTAACTTATAAGCAATATATATTTTATTTCTTATAATATAATCCTTATTTTCAAATATTATCAAATAAAATTTTATTTAAATATTTTAAAATTTAAAAAATGTAGATCATAAGCATATTTTTAACAATTTTCTAGGCAAATTTGCCTGGAAAAGCTTACAGATTAAGGGATAATTAGCATTCTCTTAATAACTTTAAATAAAACTAGAAATAATTAAACTATTCACATAAACTCCACACACATGATAATTTGGATTCCTCACAAATATAAGAACAATAAATAATAACTTTAGAATTCGCACACAAATTAAACAACTTATGTATAACCACTCGAATAAGTATCTGATAATAAAGAGGCATAACCCCTACTATGCTCATGGTCTAGAGCTATAATTTGACAACAAGAATAGGAAAGTCTCTCCCCAGACCGTGACACCGTGCCTTAAAATTTTTTGTTAAGCACGGGCACATGATGGGCCGCAGATCCCTAAAAAACAGTCCTAACAAAAAGGTTTTCTTGTGCAATTCTACTATCTATCTTGCAACTCTTAATTTCAATACAATTCCAACTCTAGCTTAAGCGAGCTTGAAGATTTGTTGAAACAACACAAATATGGTCACATTTTCGTACTTTTTTGAAGGCAAGATCAAAAACTTTACCTCACACATGATTTTCGCAATTCACATATCATTAAGTAAGTCGGTAAATTTTTTTACTCCTTTAGGTTAGGGTAGGGATTTGTTTTTGTTAGAACATAAATGATAAGTTTCAGCCAGTTTCGGAACTTCGATAAGTTTCGAACGTTTCGCCTAGTTTGTATAATAAAATTAACCGGTTTAACATCCCTATGTGTAGATTTTGTATATTCTATAATTTAATATCAGTTGAACAATTTAATTTATGTCATAGTTCATTTTAAATCTGTTCGAGATTATTATTTAGTAATCAAGCTTCTCTTTAGAATCAGGCCTACTGAATAATTGATTGTGATAGTAATTAATTGCAATTATTTGAACTTAATTAGATAAATATGTGATAATAGACATATGTATGAGTATATTTACTGATATTTGATATCAAAATTTGTAGTTTAAAAAAAGTAATCAATAATTACCTTTTTGAATTAATTGTGCAAACCACAAGAATATAAATTTATATTCCTTTACAAAGACATGTATATAATATAACATTTAAATCTTGTTTTTTAAATCAGTTCTAATGAATGCCAAAGTTCCGAACAAATTTTAAATCGATGCCTTTTTAAACCTTCAAATGACGGCTGATATTAGTGTAATTTATGTTCTTCCAGATTGTAGCCGATAATAAAGATGCTTTTGTTAGACCTTCAAATAACAGCAGGCATTAGTGTAATTTATATTCTTCCAGATCACCCTTTTTAGACCTTCACATGATGGCAAATATCAGTATAATTTATGTTCTTCCGGATTACGCCAACAATCAAAAAGAAAAAACGGGTTATACAAATTTAATGAATCATTTATTGTATATAATCAGTTTTTTTTCAGTTTCTTAAAATTTTAAATTATTGCGAAATTTATAGTACTGTAAAAGTAAAGATTGCAAATAATATATAGTTATTGGATGCGAAGCAGCCAATAACGGAAATTAAATTATTTTCATTATCTGGCTGTGAAATTTAATGACACTTCGGGGCCCCGAAGGGACGCATATTAAATACACAGCCAGATAAACAAGCTATTGGCTGAGTAGCAGTCAATAACGGTATTATCCAGTATCTTACGACGATCGAACCAACAGAATAACACGAGTTTTTTTGATGATGCAATTATCATCAAAATAACTCGAGTTATTCTGTTGGTACGATCATAGTAAGGTGCCGGACAACTGCAATTATTCGCAATTAAATTGAAATTTTACAACAAACTTAGTTGATCGTAATTGCGTGTTGCAATTAATTTTTCAATATCGCTGTTCATATTATGTTAACTATTTATTCTGGCCTAATAGTAGTGATTTCGTCTCCTAGAAAAGCTTTTCCCTCTAAAAAAAAAAAAAATAAATAATAATATTCCTAAAAAAAAAAAAATAAATAATAATATTCCCCCCAAAAAAATAAAATAATAATATTCCCAAAAAAAAAAATTAAATAAATAATAATATTCCCAAAAAATAAATAAATAAATAATAATATTCCCAAAAAAAAAAAAAATTTTTTTTTTGGATTCAAACTTCTTCGCAGAATTATAAGATATGACTCGCCCTCAATTGGTAGTAACGGGGCTTTTAGTGACTGGACTTGTATTAACTCATGAATTAAACTCCGGAGAGTGTTCGAATCATTCGATCAAATTATTTATTCGAATTTTATTCGATTAGTTCGAGTCATAACGATTAACTTATTGAAAATTTTGTAAATTGTGAGTTACAAAAGCAAAAATACTTCAAATAACGAGTTACACAAAGCATATATAATTCAAATTTACATGTAAAAGCGATTATCATAGATTACAAGTTAAGCAAGTAACATATCAAATATTCGTCAACCGGAAATAATTTATCTAGCAAATTCATATTTCTTTTTAAAAATAACATTTCATTCGTCAATTCTGGATTAAGGTTTGTGCTTTTGCTGTAGTAACACTTTTACTAATTTCTTCAGCATAGAATTCCTTCTGTTCATTATAACTTTCGTTTTTGCATCATACTTGTACTGTATGGATGAAAATGTCTTAATGGTTATTGAAACTTTTTTAAATATGTCAATTATACGTAGAGTTTCAAATGAATTACATATAATTAAGTTAAAATTACATACTTATTAATTATACATCATTATAACTCGCGAGTGACTCGTAATTTAAATTTTCATGATTCGAAGAATGATAAATTCGAATTATTCGAGTACGAAATGTATTAATTTTATCGCTAGTAAAAAAATGCGGTTATTTCATCATCCATGCACTTGTATGATGTTTCATTTTATTGTTACAGGCGAAAAGTGACATTTATATCTGGTATCTTATGTGAGAACCCAAAGATTGTTTACCTCTATCTAGGTTACCTATAACTACTCAAAGGATCGATCTCTTATAAGTAATGCGTATTTCATATTTAATCATATGTCTTCGTTCATACATATATAATAAGTTTAATCAATTGACAAAATAAACAATACCAATACTTTGAATAGGTTTCATAATTTAATACAAGTCTAGTGCTCATACTACGTTCCTAGTTTAAGCATAACTACAACGCGCAGTAGGCCGCTTGCAGTTTAATTTTCGGGTAACGTCACTTTAAGACTCTTGGGAGAAGGGATGAAACGAACATATAAAAGTGGGCCAATTTCATTGGTCGATGTAAATCAAGTGATTGGTGAGAGAGTTATCCAGAGTTTTGATTGGTTGTTCATTTTTCGGGAGGAAACTTCAGCTGAGAGGGTGACGTTAACCGAAGAATTAACTTCGAACGGCCTTATGTACCCTAATTTTATTTTATTTTTTTTGATTATGTAAAATGGTTTCAAATTTATGAAACGATAAATCACCGCTCATGTTATTAAAAAAAATTTATTAACATTTAGTGCTTTATCGGGTACACGGGTTGTGTGTCAATAAAAAAATCCGGGCCACTAAGAATATATAATAGTTATGAAAGATCTACTAAACCGATTTTAAACTCAAGGAAAGTTTACTTTGCATAAAAAACTTTTCATTGTAAGCTAACTGCATTTCAACCCTATAAGAAACTATTAACTTCTGATAATTTCTACCCTTTAACCGCGATTTACTTCTGTTTTTTTATTCTTAATTCAAGATTACTTTGTATATAGAACTACTACGTACTAAAAAAAATGTTTAATATTGTTCATTGATACATATTATTAAAAATAAAATATATATATAAATAGATCAATATTATTACTATTCAACCTGCTAAAATAATTTTGAAATCTAAAAAGTATTTGATATTATTAACTTCATAAAAAAGATTTGTTTCAGATTGAATTTCTGAAGTTGATCGTGCTGATGTTGGTTAATAATGTATGCCTTGTAAAATATCGGATATTACCAAAAAAAACCATGTATTTTTTAGAGCAGATTGGAATATTGGATTTATAACCAAAGAGGATCTCTATCCGACTATTTACGGTATCTATCTTACCTTTAACTCAAACTCTAATTATAGCACATGACTTGCATAATTGCGATTGATTCCGGTATATTTTATTATGAAAATTTGATTTACTAAATTGCACCAGTGGTCTTCAACACAATTTCTCAAAAACTAGCTAAATAACCAATGCCAGATATAATAAGTAAACATGTTCAAAAACCTTACCCTAACTAAAATTTAAATTTATAACTTTACAATAGTTTAGGCCTCTAACCCTAAATTTTACTAGAAAATTTATTAAAAAAACATATGTGGTGTTGAACACCATTGGTGAAATTGTTAATCCAAGCTGAAATCAATTTAAGGTTGATTGTTTGCTAACGTTTTATATTATTACTAGAAATAGTTAGATATCAATTTCGTCAAAATTCACGATTGATCTATATAAGATTAGAGTTGTAAGAGATGATTCGTATAAAGTTAAATCAACCGAATTCTAGCATGTCAATTAAACCCAAAATTCAACGCAATCTCTTTATACCAGTGTTGGTAATTGGATAATTGTGGACATGTTTTGAACAACTTTTCATATGGTCGAAACTCTATTAAAACTTTCCAAAAGCCATCACTGCTTTATTCAACTCTTTCATCATATTACAAGTTGGTTGATCATGGGTGATGCTCATTTCGCCGACAATCTCTTCACCAACAGCATAATTCACCGACAGTCAATTTGCCGACAAGTTTATTTCACTGACATTCATTTCAACGACAAAGTAATTCTGGTTATTTTTGTTAGGGTCAGTTAGAATTAGAGTTAATGTTAGTGCAATTTTTTTAAAAAAACTAGTCAGTCATAAATTAAACCCGTGGTTTAGGAGGACAGCACAGGAAATACGATAGAAAAGATAGCAAAAAAAAAAAGCAGATCAAGTAGAAATAGAAATCTTATAAGGAAAAAATTATAGATGAAATATTTTATTATGAAAGATTTTTATACACTATATAACTAAAAAAAGGTTTAATCAATATTTACTGTATATCGATATTATAACAGTAATCTACGTCATTTAAACTTGAATAAATCAAGTTGTAAACGACAATTCAGCTGTCATTACACTGTCATAATGAATATCTATATAAGTTATATTTGATTTGTCGACAATTCTTAATGACAAACTATTATTCTTTATATCAATTGTTTTTCTTTTATTTATAGAATAGATGATAGAACATAATTTCGTCAATAAGATCTATTTTTACAAATTGCGCCAACCTTTTAATGATAATGATCATATGACATGCTTATTCTAATAATGTAATATCATTTTTTAATTTATTAGCGTCTTTTAAACCAACGTCGGATTTCATCATAATTATATGATGCAGTTTACTAACTTTGTACTATGACAGGAAGACATCATCATTACATATTCCATCACCCCATTCATCAGGTAATAGAATATATTTTTTTTAATATGTAATTCTATTCATCAGAATATTCCGATATAAAAAGACATATAAGTAGAGTCGATTTAAACCAACAAATAAAAACACCTTGCTTGTTTCATCGTTTCATACAACTTTTTTTTTGATTTCATCAAAGTTTATATCGATCGACAGCGTTTGCACAACAAACATCAAACATGAAGCGACTATTTAGTATTTTCTTAATGATCGCACTCGTCCTCATGATAGCTACTGAAAATGGAGGTTGGGTCAAAGGACAAGGTAAATCGATTGAAACTGTTACTACAACTGTTGTAGTCACAGTCGAACCGACTCGAGGTAAAACAAAAACAAAAAAACAAAAGCTAAACATTACAAAAAAGATTTAGTAATTTTATTATATTGGCAAAACCACTTAATAGGAACAGGAACCACCACAGATACGAGCCCTACCATAACAACACTGACTCCAACTCATACTTCAACTTCAACAACAGTGGCATCAGGTCCCACCACCACGACTCAACCAACTACGACTTTCACAACTACAACATCAACTCGCACAGGAGGTCCGACGAACGCTCCGTCACCAACATCCGGTGCATCAATTACTTATTTAGATGGAAGTCTTAGGGCTATGATTTGCATTGCGGCCTTCGTTGTTGCTTGGATTTAAATGGACATATTAAAGCTTAAATAGCGAAATTTTCTCAAATATAGAATAGGGTGTACATGGAAAGTTATGCTGTTTTATTATTATCACAAAACATTTTTATCAATTTGTACTTGCATGAATGCTTTGTGCTATAAGAAATTTGATTATTAATTGGAATTAAATAAAATTTATTAGTAGCTAGTGAAGTGTTTTGCTTTTTATATTTTTAAGAGGGCTCGTTTCTTTTCATGATTCAAGAATTTTGCGAAACATATCTTGCAACTTTAAGATCATTTCTTTATTATGTTTGGCATACTACCATATTCTTACCAAAATTTGATAATCTAAGATCGAATAATCGAATTATGTCTATGAATCATGTTTTCTTTATTAGAAAAAAAAAAGAGCCATAAGCAACATATATGATTGCAACGCCTTTTCTGACTGGATGCACTACGGAAAACGTTAATGTTATTAATAGGCTTGATGCATACAGCTAACTTTTTTTTTTTCTGCTAATTACAAGATTCGTTATTTTTTGTTATAATGACACAAAGCGTATAAACATTAATTGAGCCATAAATTCTGTCTACAACAATAATATTAAAAGGCTTATTTGCATCTGTATAATTTTCTACTTAGTGCACGATTATGATCTGATTAATGAAATTTTTAATCAATTCTCCCGCTTACTAAACAAACACCTCCAATATAAAATTAACCATTTTTTTTTGGTATGAACTCTATAAAATAAAATAAAAAATGATAGATAAATAGTATAAATCTAATAAAGATCGACTCAATTGAGTGCTACTCATTTGACTACTCTTTACTGTTTAATTGACAATTTAATTTATGAAAATATTAGATGAAACAATTATTATACAGCGCATTATATAGTTGACGCAAATAAGTGTCAGAGTTAATAATATTAACAATATGAGTGATGCACGGGAATAACGAACTTAAACTCAGAATACTGGTACTTACCATTACAGGTTTCTCTCATATCGATGTGGGTTTTCGTCACGGGGTACCATTATTTCTTGATAAACTTATGAACGCAGTCGCACCTGAAACACCTCCCTATGAATCAGATAATTTAACTCAAGGATGTAATGGGGTTTTAGTCACGGAAAAGATGACAGTTTAAGTGTGAGAATACGTAGAATATACAATGAAAAGAAACATTTTAGGGAAAATTAAGATTAAATGGGAACAATAATTGTCGCGCTTTGAAGCTGGAAATTGAGGACCTACTAGACCCACTAATGCTCTATTATAAACTCAATCCTAATGTAAAAAAAAAAACTCAATTTCATATTCAAGAAAGCTTAATCGCCAACTTCAGCCGCAATAATAATTATTTAAACACTTTAAAATATGGACATAGTGATTTGCGTCTTTATTCACATGTACATTTTAGTTGTTAAACCCTTATACATGATTAAGTAAATACTCTAATTATATATAATAAAAGATATTAAAAGGAATTAAGTTTATCAATGATATTTTTAAGCACGAATGCCCTTCTAATTCTTCTATAAGATTCCTTCGATTTAATAAAATTTTATTAAATAAATTACGGGATAGAATAGTCTAGATCACTATCATCTAGTGATTCTTTATAATAAGCAATGAGGCTGGAAGCCTAAAACCATGTTCCGACGACAGTTAGCTACTAGGAGCGACATTGCTTATGTACATTGTGAAAGTTGAATCTACCCGAAACCGGTCACAAAGTAAATTTATAAAATTAATGAACGTTATCTTACCTTCAATAAAGAACATACCTCTCTTTGAGTTCGAAATCCTGAATAGGTCCTTCACTTCACTAATCCATTAAATAAAAATTTTATAGCAACAGGAATGAACGTCTAAACTGTGATTCCATATTGAGACTCGTGACGAAATCTAGAGCTCTAATTGACCTTAGTTACTCGTCCAAATAAATTCACACCTCAATCGAAACCTACCATTATTTGGGTTAGAGTAGTATAGTTAGCTTCAGTACTGTATAACGTTTGTAATATTATATTTGCCCATTTCGCCCTATTGTAACGTACTTACATTACATAACTAATGCATGCAAGATTTAATTTGAAAACTTAATTTTCGTCTTGCACATTTTTGAGTCTTAAAATAAGTACACGTATTTACTATAGTATATGAAATATTGCTTTATATTTAGTATATACCTCTCGATTTTCCGAAAGAGGTAAGTCAAATTATTATCCATAGTGCATTATATTAAACTATATAATTAATTTAATAAATTAATTTAATAAATTTGACAATTATATGAAATGTAGATTGCAAAATCGTACCCTTAAAATTTTTGGATTGACTCAAAATACGGAAAACAAATTAATACTTAATGGTGTTAATAATGGAAGCCTTAATAAGTTTTTAAATTTTTTTTTCAAAACCTTACCTGACAGAGTAAATTAAAGCTACTTAAGGATATTATATTTAATTCATGACGCAGGATTAAAGTTGCCGTAATTATATTTAATTACGGTATCCATATGCAGGATAAATATAGAGGTCTTATTCTGTCAGATAAGCCCTTATTAAATAGATATTATATGTTATGCTCATGTAAGTTGAGTATACTATAAAGGCAGAACATGAAATAGAAAAATAAAATAAAAAATTATTAATTTTATTAAATATTTTACTATATTAAGACAATTAATAGTATAATAAATAAATTATAAAAAACGATAAGAAAAAAATATTAAAATATAAGCTCGCTGTTTTAAATAAAGTTAATATTATTTTCGTATTTACAAATTATAATACAAGTATTCTTTTTTTTACAATAATTTTATGATAACTATTTGATTTATTAAACAAAAAAATAACCCATTTTTTTTTATTTTTAATACATACCACATTCTGGTATACTTTTTTACTATTTTGAAATTTTACTAAAGTAATTCATGTTGTATAACTAATAAAAATGTTTTTTGTAAAATTTTATCTTTAACTCTGATTCTAATCTTAACTCTAACTTTTAATTATTATTTGTATTTATTTGTCATTAAGTATACCAAATGCACCTTGCATCAATATAAATTTGTTAAAAAATATTAATACTATTTTAATTATAATTATAGTTTTTTTTATTAATATTATAATAAAATGAAATATAAATATTAATATTGTAACCAGCACTACAAGATTAGAATATATAAAAAAATTTTTTATTTTTTTAAAAAAAAATAAATAACATTATTTAAAAAAAATAAAATTAAAAAAAATATAATAGAGTGTAACAACTTAGTAAAATGAATAAGTTGTTAACCCAAGTGGCAGGTTGTAAGTTTAAAACCCATCAATAGTGAAAATTTGAACAATTGCCTATGCTATAGAATTAATTAATTGAAATAAGATACCTGTAACTATGGTTGCATTAGCATAAATTGCAGGTTATGAGACATCTATGTAATCTTAATTATATAGAAAAATGCAAACCTGTATTGGATAATACAAACCTAAGATAAGTTTTTGTAACTATATAAATTTGTAGAATTAGAAAAACAAAAATCTAGTTGAAAAACTCAAATAAAAAAATATCAGTTTTATAACAGTACTACTATAAAGATTAAATCTAAAAAACAAATATCAATATAAAGAAACTAAATAGTTAAAAACCTATAGATAAAAAATATTACTAACCAGACTGCTAAAATCAAACTAAAAAAAAATATTAGGTTAGGTTTAGTATAATAGAAATAAGTTGCAGTTCTAATAAGTTATTTGGATTAGAAATTTAGTAACAAAGTAGAAGTATATTATAAATACTAAAGATATACTATAAAGTTTATATTAGAATTTGAATAAATTTTATAAGAGTTAACTTTATTAATAAAAACTGTAAAGTGAATAAGTTAATTAACAGAGAGCATCCAGAGTCTTACAGTTTAGTAATATACTTTGAAATAAGTAACAACCTAATAAATATACTTAAAATAAGATTTTTTTTTTAAATATTAATGGTGAGGCCATGCCTCTATCTTTATTGAATATTCAATTGAGATTTTACATAAAGTA
>CAJVQA010010412.1:0-11407 GCA_910591915.1 Cetraspora pellucida | reverse complement strand
GTGCCTATATAAATCTATTGAAATTAGATAACAAAAAGACTATTTTAAAAACCTAAGTAGAGAGTTAGCTGAATCTTTGATGGTTTTACTGTAAAGGCTAGACCAAAGAAACAAATACCAAGGTCATAATACCTGGTCATAGTAGCCAGACAGGCAAGAACCTCCAAGTTAAGAGTTTCAAGAAGTACTACTAATTAGACTGTCAGAATGAACTAAAAGAAAAGGATATCAGGCTGACCTGATAAACTGATAAACTAGTTATAGTTCTACATAGGCTATTTGAATTGGAAGTTTGGTAAAAAGGCAGATGAAAAGGCAAAAATATACTAAAGTACCAGGATTATGCTATAAAATAGATGCTAGGGTCTAAGTGAACTCTACAAGAACATAGCAGTTTAATAGTTAGCTTTTATTGCAAGTGTTAGTTATGCTATAGTAATACCTAGATCAGTTGTAAAAATAGATACAAAAGACTCTGAAAGATTTACCTCAAGGATAAATTAGTCCTAAGGTTAAGATAATGATCTGGGCATCTGGATATAACTTAGTGATGTTAATACAGATTATAGGTTCAGAGGATTTAAAGTAGAACATTCAAACAAAGATATTAAATACAGCAATTGGTAGAGAACTTTTAGACAGACTTCTTAAATAGGTAATATAGAAAAGTTATATGTATAGCCAATTGTATGCTCTTCTGTAGTAGTTTATTGAGCCACAATACTGATAAATAATTAATAAAAGTCAAAAGACCAAAGAGGTTACCTTAATATCAAAAAAAAAAATTAAATAAATCAATAATTACTAATGACTGTAAGCAATACATAATTAAAAAAAAAATTTATTTGAGTCAACTATTTATTATGAAAATAGTTAGTAAATTTATTTGAATTTATATTAAACATAAAATCTGAAAACATTTTGTTTATATAGGTCTTAAAAATCTTCTTAATTACTGTTTGAATAAAATAAACATGACTTAAGAAAAGGCATTTTGCAATATCAATATATGCATTCTATAAAAAATAAAAATTTAAATATTTTTATTATAATATTTATAAATATTAAATACTCATATTTAGAAATTTCTATGAAAACTTATTTTTTGTACCAACTTGATGCTTTTTTAATTATTTTTAATTTCTTATATATTTTTATTTAGCTTTTTTATTAAAAGATAGAGTTGCTAATTTTGAGTAAAGAGTTTCTCATCAACTTGTTAGTAGTAATTGTTTACATATTCTTTAAATTCAGTTTATAAAAAAAAAAAGGGTAAGATTACAAAATTAGTATCTAAAGAAATCAAAAATAAAGATCTTATATACTATTATAATGATCTTGTGATTAAAATCTTTTTTGTAATTTCTGTAGCAATAATAATTTATTTTAACTAATAAAATATAATTTACAATAAAAAGAATGAAAATAAGAAAGAGGGGTGTGGTGACCTAATGAAGTAGTCAGGTTGTCAACCCCCAAGTGGCAGGTTCAGAGTTCAAATCCTAGTATTGACAGAAAATTTGAAAATCCTCTCTGTGTTATAGTTAACTGTCTCTCGCAATTGGTTGAGATAAGATACCTGTTACCTGTGTTGCACTAGCATAACTGGCAGGTCACATGACATTTGTGTAACACTTGTATAATATTGTCCTTTGGGACAAGGTCTGTGGTTATACAAAGAAATGCAAACCAGTACTGGGTAGTGCAAACCTACAATAAGTCCTCATAGCTATATAAATCATAGGAACCAAAAGAAGGAAAATAGAAGTTTATTTGGAAGATCCAAATAGAAAAGTAACCCAAATATTTGATGATGCTACTGTAAAGACTAGACTTATAAAATAGAACTAGAACTTGTGAAACTGAGCAAATGTGTCAGTTTTTAAGAAGGGATCGAATAAACCAACCAGGCTGCCAAAATTTCTAGGTTCTGAAGAAAAAGAGTATATGCTGGCAAACATGTAAACCAGAGGTGTATAGTTTTAATCTACTTTTTTAGACTATCTGGAATAGCAGCTTGGTAAAACTTGAATTGAATATCCAAGTAGTAAGGATATATTGTAAAGTCAGTACCAGGATTGGAGTAAATTCTACAAGTGCATAACAGTTTAATAGTATGCTCTGACTATCAGTATTAATCATGACCATAGCAATACTGAGTTAGCTGTAAGAATGGAATACAGAAGATTCTGAAAGATTTAGTACAAGGTCAAAGGTTTCAAAGAACTGCTTTAAAGACTTAGTAGCTATAGTATATTTTTATCAGCTTTGACCAGGGTTATTAGTAGGCAGAGGTAGATAGGTGGATACAAAAACTAGAGTAGTTAAATAGGGAACCTACAAGCATGTTTCAGGTATGGCAACTAGTATAGAACCTTCGAGTAAACTACTTAAATTAGACAATAACTAAAGTTGTATAAGTGGCTAGTTGTACACTCTTTCTATAATTACTTTTTGTGGTTGTAATACAACTATTAGCCAAATATACTATTAATAAAATCCTAAGTTGTAAGTACTTATCTTAATATTTAAAAAAAAATAATAATAAAAATAAGAAGATAATAGTTGTTATAAATAAGATGGCTGTAATTTTGCTATTATTTTCTGATGATCCTTTGTACCAACTTTTTTCCAAAAGTCTGACCTACAAAAACTATATAGTTATTATATTTAAATATAACAAAATTCTATTTTGGATAACTAGGGAGGCTATTCACTGCATGTTTGGTTGTAACTGAAAAGAGTTGAAAAAGATTTGAACCCTTGTAAGCAAAGTCTCTTAGTAAAACAGGAGTACTACCAAGCAAAGAAGTAGTAGATAAGCTCTGGAGCTTTGTCAAGTGCTATAAGGGCTTAGGCCTAAATAGTTACTTGGTTTAATATAATATTCTATATAGCATAACTCTTACAACTCCTTTTTAAGTTGGCTTTTCTTTCCATCCTCACTACTGGATTTTTTCTTTCAGAATTTTTACCAAAAAGTAGGAAATTTGGTGTACCCCCTCCAAAGGATCAACATTGTTTACCTTTCCAAATCAGTAACATTAGTTACGAGAAAACCACGAGACGAGTATTGGACCTACAATGGACAACATATGTCAAACTCAAGAGAAAAATAAAAACTTTGACCATTCTCCTTATATGATAAATAGAATATATTATAATATGGAGATAAAGCAAATGTGGGGTATTCTTTATTTAGTATTATATAGAATTTTTAAAGCCTGGCACAGACAAAAATAGTGCCTTTATGTTTTTTGTTTTTTCTTTGTTTTCTTTTTGTTATCTTTTTCTTTTTTCTTTTAGTTTACGTTTAGGTTTTGTAGTTAGTCCCTCCTTTTTTTTTTTTACTCACTTTTAGTTTTTTTTTTAGTATATCTTGTTGTTCTTTAGGCAAGGATTATAGAATCCTCTTGCTTGATAATTAAAAAAGAGAAAAAAATGAATCAAAGATGAAGCTAGGAAGACAATATTAGAGCTTGTCATAAAAGGAAGAAAACTCTTTCATTATGGACTTTAAGTAGTCTGATGAGCGATTTACTTCTGCTTGAAGTAATGTGGCAGGTCTGCACTTAGGCACCATTAGGATAGCTGGATGATGCTAGACTTAGTTGTTAAACATCGATGTAATTGTAGTAATTACTAAAATATTAATAAAGTACTAGCATGACTACCTAAGGTTAAAAAAAAAAAAAAAGTGTTAATAAAGAAAGATAGCAACAAAATTAAGATAGCAATAAATTAAATAACAGAAAAGACAGATTAGTAATTAAAAAGTGAAAACTTAAAGAACTTATAATAATAAAAGAGCTAAAAGTAAAAATAATTAGATAACAGAAATTAGAAAAGAATATTAGTTAAAAAATAATAAAAGTTTTGAAAAAAAATATAATAAAAACAAGAATAATTATATTATATATACAGATAGGCCAATAAATATAAAAATTAGAAAAAAACTTTAATCAAAAATAATATAAATATAAGATAGATTCAAACAAATAAAATACAAAAATAGTCAAAAAAAAAGATAAAACTAGAATTAAAAGAATGTTAAACATTGATAATAGTTAAGTTAATAGTAATCTGAATAGCAATTTTAATAATATTTAAGAAAAAGCAAATAGAGATATATACAAATAGCAATGTTGCAATAAGAAACATTAATAGAAGTTTAAAACAAGTAGACAAAAGTAAGATCTTTAAGAAAAAAAATACAATATAAATAATAAAAATTGTAAATTTTATCATAACAAAAAATATACAGATAGAGTTAATTAAAGTAATAAATCATAATAAAAATAGATAAAATACCAAAACTAATAGCCTTGTAAAAAAGAAGCAACAAGCAATAAAATAGTACAGACTAAAGAAGTTAGTTACAAAAAGATAAAATATTGCTTAGAGTAAAAAAAACAAATAAACTAACAGATCAGCAAGACTGCTATACAAGTTAGTAATAAATACAAAATTAAAAGCAAAGTAAAAAGAAACAAGAGCAATTAAAAACTTAGAATTAGAAGCAAAAATTATAATTTATAATTAAATATACTTTTAGAAAAGACTAAAAACAATTAAAAAAATGATTGCATAATATGAAAAAGTAATATTAAAAAAAAAACATTTTATACAATATATGATAAATAATCTTTTAATCTTAGAAAAACTTACGAAAGAAGACCAAATATATATACAACAACAGAATATTAAGTATGTTAAAACAAAATAAAAAAAATACAAATACATATAGCATTATACAAAAAACAAAGAAGTTTTTAAAAAGAATCTAAAAAATGAACATTACAACAATCTAAAAAAACTAAAAAAAAAAAAACTTTGGATTCCTTTATATATGCTATATATAGTACTCTTTGAAAAAACAGAAGCAGAAAAAATAAAAATAAGAAAAGCACTAATTAAAAGTCTAATTTTAAAAGAAATACAAAACAAATTAATATAATTCTTAAATACAAAAACAAAATAACAGTTTATAAATGTAGTAGTAAAAATAGTTTAAAACTATATATCAAAATAAAATTATTAAGAGGTGTAGTAACCTAGTAAAGTGATCAGGTTGTCAATCTTCTAAGTAGTAGGTTGGGTGTTCAAATTCCATTGACAGCAAAAATTTGAATAATCATCTATGTAATATTCATATTATAGCAACTGTTACTAACAATTAGGTTAGAATATTTGTAATGACAATCACACCAGCATGACTGGCAGGTCATGGGGCATCTGTGCAATGTTGGAGTTACACGGAAGAATGCAAACCAACAAATCAGGTAGTGCAAACACTAGATAAGTCCTTGTGTCTATATAAATCTATTGAAATTAGATAACAAAAAGTCCATTTGGAAAGACCTAAGTAGAGAGATAGCTGGATCTTCAATGGCTCTACTGTAAAGCCTAGCCTGGTAAAACAGATATTAAGATCTAGTATCTGGTTGTAGTAGCTGAACAGGCAAGAACCTTCAGGTTGAAAGTTTCAGAAGTACCATCAACTAGGCTGCCAAAATAAACTAAAAGAAAAGAATATCAGGCTGACCTGATATACTGATGGACTGGTTATAGTCCTATATGAACTATCTGGATTGAGAGTTTAGTAAAAAGACAGAAGAAAAGGCAGAGGTATACTAAAGTATTAGGGTTATGCTATAAAGTAGATGCTAAGATCTAAGTGAACTCTACAAGAACATAGTAGTTTAATGATTAGCTCTAATCACAAGTGTTGGTTCTGCTATAGTGATATCTAGATCAGCTGTAAAAATAAGTACAGAAGGCTTTAGAAGGTTTATCTTGAAGATAAATTAGTCCTAAAGTTGAGACGATGATCTGAGCATCTGAGTATGACCTAGTAAGTTAACACAGATTACAGATTTAGAGGGTTTAAAATAGAACATCCAAGCAGGGGTGTTAGGTACAGCAATTGGTAGGAAACCTTTAGGTGAACTTCTTAAATAGGTAATATAGAAAAGTTATACATGTAGCCAATTGTACTCTCTTCTGTAGTGGTTCATTGAATCACAATACTGATAAATAATTAATAAAAGTCAAAAGATCAAAAAGGTCATCTTAATAAAAAAAAATAAATAAAAATATTTTGAAAGACAAACTTCAAAATTAAATTTGAAGATAAAATTAGTTTAATCTATTTTTACTTAAAAAATAAAATTTTCAATGTTTTTTTTAAATAAATAAAATTATAAGAAATATAAATATATAAATTAAATTTGCTTTTTTTTATAAAAAATTTTAATTTGCTTTAATAAAAATAAAATAAACTTTTTTTAAAAACCTATTTTATAGCATATATACTTGAAACATATTTTACAAGCAAGTGTAAAGAATTTGATATAAAAAGATTAATAAATAAGACAAAAAAATAAGAATAATAAATAAAATAAAGAAAAAAACTCAAAAAAAAAATCAAAAAAAAAGTAAAAGTATAGTAACTTAGTGAAGTGGATAAGTTGTTAATCTTCCAAGTAGTAGGTTGTAAGTTCAAAACTCACTAATAGTAAAAATTTAAATAATCACCTATATAATATACAGGCAGTTTTACAGTAATAGCATTTTGTTTTTTTTATTTTATTTTATTTTTTTTTTAAGTTAAAGTCCCTATCTTGGGAGTTGCGATGTTTTTATTCAAGTATATTAAGACACAGCATGCCACCAAGGGCTCACCTTATATTGGAGGTTACAACTAGCCACATGTGCACTTTTGGTGCCTAATTTAAGTAGTCCGCTTATACATTACTATATAAGTTCTACACTAGTTGCCATACCCACAAGTCAACTAGGGGTCTTGCCTATTTAAACTCTCTGCATATGCAATCCTTCTTGTATCACAGAAACATCTCAAGGCACCACCTATTCAAGTTCCCGATGCTTATCAGTCTTCTTAGAACTACTTTATCCTTGATAGGAAACTTACTAGAGCCTTTATGTCCTATACATCTCGACCTAGTTTTATACAACATGCTATAGTTACCTAACATTTGCAGTCACAGAAGTTATCTGTTTAACTGCTACATTACACTATTTCTACCCTTATAAAGTTCACTAGAACCCCAGTACTCATCTTTCCAGCATCTTCTCCATTATCTCTTACTAGCTGCAACTCAGAACCGTCAGTCTCATTTATCCAGACTACCAATCCAGATGGCCTGGTATGGTATACTTCTGTATCCTTTTCCTCTGGTGAACCTGCCGGCCTGGTTGGTTATATGCTCCTCTACACATATTTGCCATCCAGTTTTAATCTTCGGTTCCTATAAAGGTGTTTCATAGGCTTCAACCAGTTCAATGGTACTGTCGAAAGTTCATGCTACCTCTTTACTCAAGAATTTCCAAGTGGGTTTCCGTCACCTTGGTTCCTTAGTCTTCTATGTTTGGTGGACTTATTGTGGGTTTGTACTGAAGTCTTATGCAATACTGGTTAACATTCCTCTATGTACATGTAATGTTACACTTTACATAGATGCCTTGAGCTCCCAAAGCTGAGGAGACCCGGCCTGGTGTATCTGGGTAACAGCCACATGAGGCCAACTGATCAACAGGAGACAGTTACCATAACACAGATATAATTTCTAAATATCGTCATAGGTGGAATTTGAACCTTAGACCTGCCACTTGAAGGATGACAACCCAACTACTATACTAGGATCACCATCCTCAATAGCATTTTGTTAATCAGTTGAGATAAGATATCTGTAACTATAATTGCACTAGCATAACTGACAGGTTATAGAGAATCTGTGCAATGTTGAAATTATACAAAGAAATGCAAACTGGCATTAAGTAGTGCAAACCTAAGATAAGTTCTTGTAGCTATATAAATCTGTAAAACTAGAAAGCCAGAGCCTACTTAAGAAGACCTGAGTAGAGAGATAACACAAATCTTTAACAGTACTACTATAAAGGCTAGACCTAGAAAATAAATATTGATGTAAAAGAAATTAAGCAAGCAAGAACCTCAGATAAGAGGTACTATCAATCAGGCTGCCAAAAGTTTTGAATCAGAGAAAAAAAATCTCATAAGTCAAAATCCTGAAATATTAAAAACAGGTTATAGTTCTTTTAAGCTATCTGAATTAGAAGTCTGAAGACTAAAGCAGAGTATAACTTAAGTACTAAAAATATGCTATGAAGTTAGTACTAAAGTTTGAATGAACTTTGCAAGAATAAGTCCTGTTAACAAAGATTAAATTTAAGTAGTTAGTTAGCAAAAAGACTCTCTGGAGTCTACAGTTAGATATATACTTTGAAATATTTAACAACTTAATAGATATACAGACAGAGAAATAAAGGTTAGATTAAATAGCACTTTAGTGTACAGGAACTTGTACACTATCTATCAGATGTAGTATAGAAGTCATCTTGTACAAATTATGTAATTATAATTAAATCATAATAAAGGCAATAGTCAACAATAACTAACAGCCTTAGTAAAAGCAAAAAAAAAAAAACAAATTAATAAAAAAAAAAGAGAATACAAAAAAAAAGCAAATTAAGAAAAAACTAGAAAAACAATATTGAAACTTGTTATAAAAAAGAAAAAACTTTTTTATTATAGACTTTAAGTAGTTAGACAAACAGCTTACTTCTGCTTAAAGATAAAGTGTATATAGATCATTTTTATATAATTTTGTATATTTCTTTAAAATTTTCATCTAAAATTAATATATATTATTAATAAATCTTTTTTATTTTAATTAAAAAATACTATAATCAACAATCCCTCATACCAACTTTTTTCCAAAAGTCTGATTTATGAAAACTATATAGTTATTATATTTAAATATAACAAAACTCTACTTTGAATAACTAGGGAAGGAAAAAAAAAAAAACTCTTTCTGCAAATCCATTGCACAAAAATTAACTAAAAAATCATTCATCTAAAAACACTTATATCTTTTTATTTTACTAAGACAACCTGTCCTGGCGTCTTAAGTATACTTATTCAGCTCCTCAATTTACATATACTCTGAAAATTTTATAAATTTATCTCTTAAACTCATAGAGAAAACTGTACTGATAGCCTTTAGCTTCCAGTTTTAAAATTTTAATTCTCTCGCAGTTTCTACTACAATAACTTATCTTATACCTTTAATTAAAGTTGTAGTACATATTTGCCCGGTCAAAACAAGCTCTGAAAGAAGAATTTTGATCTAATATTGGCTAAGATACAACTAAATTTATCTTTTACTTTTTTGCAAAAGCTTTTTCCTACTTTTTGTCTTTACCTCATCCCCTTTTTCACTTATACAGTTTTCGTGTAATCATATCATCATTTCCTAAATTATATTTTATTAATTTACACCAAAATTCTGTTCTCTATCTATTTATAGAAATTCATTGAACACAATCAGTTACTTTCTTATTTGGTTTTTATTAATTGTACACAACAATTTGTGTTGCAAACCTTATTTGTACCAGTACCCGAGTCATCTTTGTGACTCAATCACCCTAGTTACACACCAGTATTACATCTGTAATATCTTAATCATACAACCCTTGTTCCTATCTATCACTCTTGTAAAATTACTATTCAATTATTAGAAATTTTTCTAAGTTTTTAATACAATATTCATATAATTTATAACAAACTTCAAAAATGTCTACATTAACCAACCAAGATCCTGATACTGCAAACCTTGATTACTTCTACCAAAACTATCCTAACAGTTTTGGAATTACTCTTTATGAAGAAGAAAATGATAACAACACTCGTCCAATCTCTCCCAAAGTCAAACCAACTATTTGTTTAACTAAAAACCTCAGATCCAACAAAATTACTTATTTTTTTCAAGCTCCTACTTCTATTTCTGTAATTACTTGTCTTTGTGGCAAATACTACACCAAATTCATCTCAACTACTAACACTAACCATATTAAAGTTACTGAATTCACTACAGTTCATGTTAACAGTAATGCAAAAAAGAATCTCAACAAACCAGCCCAACAACTCCTAACTAATCTTTCCTCTTCAACTGACAACATCCCTCCATCTTCTACTCCTGATGTACACTATCATACCTGCCCTAAATGTTCTCTTCCAATTGGCTGTACCAAGAGAAATGATCGCCATTACCCAAATGAAAAATACGTCACTAAAAACAACGAAGTCTATCACCCTACCTGTATGACTGCCTCATCTCAACATGAAGCTAGCTCATCTCAAACCAAGAAAAACCTCACTCAAACCTTCCAAAACATCCTACATGAATCCTCTCATACTACCAATTCCTTTACTACCTCTTCTCATCAAACCTCTACTTCCTCTGATCTTATTAACTCCTTTTTTGCTACGACTACCAATACTAACCACATCTCTAATCAACCTTTAACTACTAACATTCCTGATAACACTAATTTAAATTTAAATAACGCTAACAATACTAATCCACCTGACAGTACTCCTAACAAAACTCTTCTTCAAACCTACTCTAGTGTTGCTAAACCAAAATCTAATCTTACATATGACTGGCTTGCAAATTTTCCAATCACTGAAGAAATGCAACCCAACAAAAAAATTACAAACCACATTTTCTCTTCAACTCTTTACTTTTCTTAAAAAATTTCTTTATGATTTTTATCTTAGTAAAGAAATTAAACCTGTCACCTCTATTCAACCTGCACTCAAGGCCTCATTTTATTATATCATCCACATTATGGCTGGTCAACAACCAGAATTCTTAACTGACCTCATCTATAGTAGCAATCCTAATATTGACAAAAGTGCTACTATTCTCTTCGACCTCCTTGAATCTACTCTCAAAAATCTACTCCTTAAATTCACAACTGTTCTCTTTACAAAACTCAACTACCTTGAAATCTTTGCTTCATCAGTCACCATTTCTCTATATACTGCTCATAACTGTCTTCAACTCTGCCTTAATCTTGCATGACTTCACCTCTTTCTATCCAACAACTACCAATCAATTGATTACCATAAATTCGCTGAAGATCTAAAGCTTAGACCCAAAAGATTCAAAATTAAATCTTTCACTCAAACCACTGATCTTAATTAAAAATATCTTACTATTCAATCAGATGCTAGATTTAATATCAAGCTCTTTTTTAATATTCCTAAAACTCTATTTTTCGAAAAATTTTGCATTCCATTTCTAAAAAACTCACTTGATCATTTTAACTCCTGGTTTGAAACCTATTACCCCCTTATAGTCGACAATTTTTCTCTACTATTGACAAAGAAAAAGTCAAAACTTCATTTCGAATCCAATTCCGGCAACACTTTATTTTTTAACTCTCCAAGCACCTCTCTGAATCCTACATATTCCAAAACCTAATTCACTTCATGAAAGACGTGAAGAAGCATCTTGTATTGCAAATTTTCATTGTCTTACTTGTGACAACAAATCATGTCAATATCTTAATGATAAAA
>CAJVQA010010411.1:0-11408 GCA_910591915.1 Cetraspora pellucida | reverse complement strand
AGTATAGAGTTAGTTGTAAAGGTAGTTTTTTAGAAATAGTTAAAAGTTTAGTTAATTATAGTTAAAAAACATTTTTTGTTTTTTGTAATAAATTTAAGAGATAATAATATAAGATTTTAGTAATATATATAAATTTTATTCGAACAACTTTGCTTAAGACACCAGAGTTTGTTCATATAATAAAATTTTAAGATATTAGTAGTTTTATGTGAGTGAAATTTAGATTAAATTTTGTGTAAGTGATTGACAGAAAGAATTTTTATCTGTTATTAGTAACTATATGTTATCCTCTATTCTAAAAAAGATATTTGTATAAATTATATTATTATCTCTGGTACTAGAGAAAGGTATTATTATTTTACTATAAGAATTTTATTTGAATGATTTTAAAATCTACTTAAATTATAGTAATGAAAAAGATAATGAAAATACTATCACTCAAAAACTCTACCTGGCTGAAGCTAGGCACAATTTATTTGAAATAATACTATCTTATACTCCTTCTTATAAATGCTGACTTCAACTAATATTGTGATATCATCAATAACTAGAGGATCCAATTTCAGCACTTTGTGAATTTTGTGATAACTCAAAAAAGATAATGCAAAACAGACAGATATAAAAATAAAAATTTTAGAAATACTAAGGGTGGTAATATTATTGTGTAAAAATAATAACAAGCCAATAGTATCTTTAGATGTAACAGATGTCTTTTGTTGCTTAGATAACACATAACTTCAAGAAAAAAGTTAGAATTAACAAATCTTGATGACTGCCTGAAACCAAAGATTTTAAGCATAAAAGCATTAGCAGAATTGGCTTTAGCAGACCTGGTTTGTTATGCTTTGGTCAAACAAACAATTTTGCTTGAATGAAAGAAAAATACAACTCATCTGATACCTACTACAATAATAGAAAGTGTAGTAGATAATGCGGATTTACTTGTGAAAAAAGAAACATGGTCATATTGAATAAAAAATATAGTGATTTTTTTTTTCTTAGATGTAAAAGATGTAAAAAACATTTTAGTTACCTTTATAGTTTAGCATGTTTATACTGTTTCAAATAAAAATAATTCTTTAATTCTTTTCATTATAACAAAATACTATTACTAACTGAATGTATTTTTAAAATATTAATAACTTTTAGACAATCTATAGAAGCTTATTTTTATGTCTTCTTGTAAACTGTTAATGATATAGACTTATTGTACTAATATTATAAAAGCCAAGTTGGCTTCGTCTTTTAGAATTACAGCTGTTCTTATAAATTCTGGAACAATTGATAAAATTTTAATTGCCAAATTCATTAAGTTATTAATTTCAATTGATAAGCTATTTATTTTAACTAAAATTAGTAACTTATCAAATTCAGTAATCAAAATTTTATCAGTTGTCTCAGAATTTATAAGAACAACTATAAATGCAAAGATTTAAAAATTTCAGAACAGTGTTTTTACAAAGAATTTATACAAATAATTTACTTCCTTTAGAACCAAATTGATTATTAGAAAGGTTTAAAGTCAGTTTTCTTGTAAAGTGCCTCTGCTTATACATGTGTGTTTAAATTATTTTTAAAAAAAGGATTTTCAGCAAACATTTCAGTATTACTAAATTTTTTATATAAAACTCTTTGAAACAACTATACTATATAATGTATTTTGATAAAAAGAGTTCAAAAAATAATTTTGGCATATATGAAAAATAATTTCAAAGATGGGCAATTTAGGCTTACATGTATATCTCTGCTAATAACTTTTCTTTTTCAGAATCAACTTGAATACTTCTTTTAGAATAAAGTTTTAAAAAAGTTAAACTAGTGTTTGTAAAGAGCCTTTGTTTATTCAACATTATGTTCTAATAGCATTTTTGTAATATGTATAATATTTTTCAACTCTTGAATGCAAAAAATTTTATATATTAGTTATCAAACTATAGAATATTCTAGATCGAACATTAGGTGTTCAATTTCTATGTATGTTATACAGAAATTTTATACTATGTAGATCATATAAAAAATGATCTATGTTTACTTTATCCTTAAATATAAGTCATATAAGTTTTGGGTTAGTATAGAGGTTTGTGGCCTAGTTGTTAATAGATGTAGTAATAAAGTATTGTTAAGAAATAAGTCTGATATGTTAGAAATAGAGTTGGAAAAATATGATTTAAGAGGAAGATCATAAAATTTAGAAAGAAGATAAGGGAAAATAATAATATAATTAGGAAGAAGTAAGTTATTAGAAAGATATATATAAGTTTTATATAAGTGAAATTAACAAAGAATGTAATATTAGTAATTTTTTGATTGTAGTTGTGTTTATTAATATGCTGTATAAGTGTTTGGATAGTTTGATTATAAGAAAAAAGAGGTATATTATAATAAAAAAGGAATTTGTTGAAACATATATCAAGATTATAGAGAGTTAAAAATGTTGAAAATAATCTTTCACAGTTGTCTTTTACAGAGTTAATCACTATATGCTTGGCTATTACAGCTGTGCAAGGTACCATAGTCTGCTTTGTATATTAGGTTTAATCATTATTGTTCTGGCTTTTCATGTAAATAGACTTTACCACCTGCCCACTTATATTATTTTCCTTACCAACTACTAGGAATGTATCTTTTGATAAGTTGGTGGCTGCATTTATGAAGATTGTAGAAGATGAGTTTATTGAAAAAGGGTCTCTTCAATAAAGAAAAACTCTGTAATTAAAAATGATGTTTTATATTTTATTTGAAATTTTTCTTGTATAATTTTGTTAGCTTTAAAATAGGCTGTTTCTTGAAAATAGTTTGCAATTTGAGAATAAAAGGTCAAGCTTTTTGTAAGAAATTCAGTACTAATAGGTTTTGTTATAAGAATATCTATTGCTTATTGTTTGTTTAACTTATCTATATTGTGATTTTGAGTTGCAATATTTTGGTAAAGGTTTAAATATAAATAAAAGTAATAGTTGTAGTATTTAGAGTTAGTTTGAACATTATTGGCTTTGCAAACAGAATCTTCTGTCTTAGTTGCAAGTTTGTCAAGTAGAGTTGTTGAAATTTGTTTGTTAAAAGATGCTTTATGTTTGCTATTTTTATAAAATAAAGAAGAGTTAAGTTTGGGTTATTGCCAAATTTCATTCTCTTGTTTAAAAAAATCAATATAAAATTTTTAAAAGATGCTATTAAGAAGTTGAGAAGAATGTTTATAATATTGGGATTGTTCTTCAAAGTTGTTGGTTTTGACTTCTTTTTCTTTTTTTGTATATTCAGCTTTATCTAAATAGTGTAGCCTTCATCTGTACAAGTAAGAATATAATAATTAGTATATTTAATTGCTTCATTATGATATTCTTGTAAGTTATTAGGTTTTGTGAAATTTAGTTTGGAAGACATAATTTCTTTTAGGTAAAGGATAAATTTTTATTAAAATTGGTATTTAAGTACATTAAAAACCTTAGTTTTATCTATAGATTTAGTGAATTAGTAATTATATAATAGAAAGAATTGTTTAAACCATTGTTTAAAGTGATTAGTAAGTTTTTGAAAGATGAGATATTAAGTTTTTGTAAAAAGAGTATTTTATAAATATTGAATTTAAGATATATATTGAATTTGTTTTCTGAACTAATTATAAGATATTGTTTTTCTTTATCAAAGTCTATTACTTCTGATAAAATTCTAAATCTTTTAGACTTAATTTAAATATTTTCAACAAATTTAATATAGTCAATAGCTTAATAGTTGTTTAAAAGATAGAGGTAAAGGTAAGCAAGATTAATAGAAAATTGTAATTAATTTGGACTTGTATAAAAAGGAATAGTTGCAAATGATGCAAAGATTTTAGATATTTGAGTTTGTAAAGAATATAGTAGTAAATATAAAAATTAGTTTTTTAAGAATTTTATCAAGTATGTTAAAAGAAATAGTTATAACTTTGTCAGTATTTGGGTTATATTTTTGAATAAACTCAACTAAAAATTAGGGTTTTTCTTCTGTTATTTTATAAACTATATGATAGAATCTAGCTTTAAGGGCTGGTCAGTCATTAGTTTTTAGTTTAATTTTAGTTCTAGGCCTAAAATCATATAGATACTGTTTAAGAAAATTAAAGATTTTCTTAACAAAGTCTGTTTGAAATTAAGATTTATCTTTTATTTCTTTAATAACAGGAAAGTTGGCAATTCAGTCAAATATTGGGTTTTTTGTTAGTTGTTGTTAGTATTAGGTTGTGTTTGCTGTTATTGTTATTGTTTATCTGGTTGTTGTTATTGTTTGTCTGATTGTTGTTGTTTATCTAATTATTATTGTTGTTATTGTAATTGTTTATTAAACTGTAGTGATTGTTGGTTATTGATGTTAATTATATTGTTATTTAAGTCTATAGCATTTGAATTGCTAATATGACTTGCAGATGATGTAAAAGTATGTTCGGATACTAGTAGGTTATAGAAACTAATTATTTGTTGAAGTTTTAGATAAATATAGAAAAAGAATTTAATTGTTGAAAGGGTTGTTGAATATTTGTATATATTTTATGATGAGGTTTGTTGTTATATAAGATTGCATTTGCTGCTAAGTAATATTAATTATTCATTTTTTTGCAAACAATAGGCAAGTTGTATTTAATATATTGATAGTTGTATATAGTAGATAAAGAAAATGCTGTAAAGAATGGTAAAATAAATTCAATAGAATTTGTAATATTATTTATTAAAGATTTTTTATCTTTAGATTTTTTGTTAATATTAATGACTTTATGTTGTTTATAGATTTGGTTAGTAGTTGAGATAAAGTAAGTATGAAACTTGTCATAAAAGCATGTAATAATAGAACAAGATTCAGGTACTTTAAAGTAATAACAACTTTTAGTTTCTTTTCTAAGTTCTGTAGTTGAACAGTTGTTTGGTTGCTTATTTGCAGAAATTAGACATAATGTGTTTGTTGCATCTTAAAGGATATCAATACCAAAACTTTTAAGACACTTTTAGTAAAAATAATTAAGATCAATAATATTAGGTGCAGTTATTGTCAAGGTTAATATTTTGTTCTAAAAATAGGTTTTTAAGTATGTTTTATAAAAAAAATTTATTTGATTTGAGGGTTTTTAGACTAGTTAAGAAAGTTTGAAAAGTGTATAAACTTTAGATAAGCTAATTGAATATTTAGAAAATTCTAATAGATATCAGAAAAATGAAATTTCTGAAATAATCCTATAAATTTTCCTAAAATACTAATAAAAAAACCTGTAAAAAACAAGTTTTTTTTTATTTTTTGTTTGTATTTCTATGAGTTTTGGTCTGTTTTGAATAAATTATATATCAAAATGTTCATTTTAATGAGCTGAAAAACTTTAAATAGGTAAGAAGATAGGTTAAATTAATAAAACTTTGTATAAATAAACAAAACCCAAAATTTTAGTTTTTCAAACTTTTTTCAACAGCTGGATGTTTTTGAAATTTAAAACACAGCTACTTAGAAGGAGAAAAATATGCTGAATAACTTTATTTAAAAGGCCAAGTAAGGTTTATTTAGTAAAAAGTTAAGAAATAATTAAATGTTTTTTTGTAGTTTTAGTATAAGTAATCTACAGAAAGAGTTTTTTAACTTTTTTATACTTAAAATTAATTTAAAATAATTAATAAAAGTATTATATAAAATGAAAATGTAATGTTACATTAGATGTCTTAAAATAAGTAGCACAAATGTAATTTAAAAATCTTTAATGTAATTTTTCTTATTACCTAATAAAGTTTTTATTTTGATATTAAAAAAATATCTATATAATTTATAAAATTTACAAATTAAGCAATTTACAATATTAATTTACATTCTTTTACAAAGATACATATAGGAGAAGTCAATAGAAAAAGGATGAATTTTTTCTAAGTAAAAGTTTTCTTGACTTTAAGCTTAAATATCTTAACAGTTAACAACTATTTTATTAAATTTGATAAATTTTTTTTATTTTAATTCTATATAATTTTAAGATTAAAATAAAAAAATTTTTAGCAGATTTAATTAAATAGTTGTTGAGTTATTTAAATTTAAAAATTAAAAAAAATTTCACTAAAAATGATTTGTCTCTTTTCTATTGACTTCCTTCCATATATTGATGTAATATTCTATTTTTTAAAAAAAATGTCAAAGTTCTGAACAAATATTACATAAATGCCTTTGTTTGGATAATGTAATTCATGTTCTTCTGAATAATCAACAAGATGCCCTTTTTAGACAATGTAATTTATGTTCATTCAGGTCACAGCTGATAATCAAAAAAAAAGAAACGGGTTATACAAATTTAGTGAATCATTTATATATTGTTACAGTTAATGGTAATATATTCATGTATTTGGATGTAATTATTGTTTTTAGTTTCTAAAAAATTTATATTATCGCGAAATTACAATGGAAGTATAAATTGCAATTATTCGCAATCATTGTTAATTGGGTTACAACAATTTTAGTTGATCATAATTTTATAAAAATTATATTGCAATTAATTTTTCGGTACACCTATTTTATAAGCTTCGCATTTCTTAATTTTCTAGTATAAAAACGATGAATCTTTTGAAATTAAGTAATTTAATTGATTAATTATCACGGGTAGATCCATAAAAATTAGCCAATCATACGAGCTTCTTCCTATGATCTCGGAGCATTAATTAAAAGTAATTTTGTATATAAACCTCTCTAACCTAATATAATCTTAATCCGAGTTGCACTACCACTAATATTAGTATGTACGTAATGTACTGGCACTTAATGACGGCTTAGTATGTTACCTGATATATACAGTCAACTCTCTTGATAACGAACTGGTGGTTCTTATAGTGAAAGTTCCTTTATAGTACGTATAATTTTGATAGACGAGTAAATATGATAAATTCTTTAGGACCCATGCAGAAATCGTTACATTATTGATGCAAATCCTATCTAAAACTAGTAACTAACCCTAATTAAATATAGATCTGCATCAAGACATATTACTTTAATTATTACAATTACGTATTACAATTATTATTTAGATCCTGCAAAAACAGAGTATAAGTGCAATATCTTGATAATCTTTGATCAGGAACTTATTTTATTGCAACTCACCAATTGGTCTGTATTATCGTTATTGCTATTTATAACAAACTATTCCCGAGCAGGCAGAAAAGGAACCAAACTTGTTACGTATAACGATAACTGTTAATTAAATTATAATAAATACTATTTAATATTCTTATTCTTATTTTTATATATTTATATGTCGTTTTCATTGTCTTCTCACTAGCTTGTTAATAGAAATCTGCAATGTTAAAAGAATTTGGTTATTAGACGGCTCTAGTGGTTATGCAAGAAACACTCCACCCTCGATAAATGATATAATAATCGACAAAATAATTATACTGTAAGAGATTTATTAAATATACACTACGTACAAGTTGGACTTTCGATTTAATTGGTGCGAGAAAAAAATTTCGCGAGAAATGTAATTACGTATAACCAGAAAAGATATCGATATACGGATTATCATTTGAATTTCCTCACAGAAAACTTATCGTTACACAACCTCTTATCATTACGCAACAAAAGTTGGAAATCTGTTGATCAATGTTAATGGCGCTTGCTTGTTTACCTTTTTTTTAAACAAAAAGTACATGCGTACATTTGGACTAATGTTCTTATTTGTAACAATATAACGACGATCTTCTACAAATAAATATGCCCATTTAAATTATCATTATTTGTTATCGTTATGATAAGGGTTTCGTTTACAGTAGGTACAAGAATGAAACGTTTTACAAAGCTATTCATTTGGTTTCGTAAAATGGATCATTCCGGAAATAATTTGCAAAATATCGTTTCGAGAATCAAAAACTTTACCTGTAATTCCACATTTAAATTAAAATAATTGTTCTCTGAACATAATAAACCATTATTAGTATTGTTTAGATTTATGTTCATCTATAAAGTTTTAATATTTTTACCACTTTTCATAAAGGAAATTGTATGCTACTTATTTGATCTTTATAATTATCAAGCGCACCAGCTTCCATTTTTATGCATTACAAGATGACAAGTTCATCGCTACCCACCAATCGACATACTATTCACAAATACATTTGGAAATGTGTAAATTGAAATAGTACATGTTTGTATTTCTTTCGTATCGGCTATTTTTAAAGTAGTTGATTTAGATTAAATAAATCGGTATTGTATGAACTTCGATGGAAACGTGAAGTGGAAGAATATTATATCCTGAAAAAATGTGGTTTACACGCCTTGAAATTCTAAACAAATAAAAAAAGTAATTATATAATGAAATAATTAAATTATATAAATGTTTATATCAAAGACTATCGATATACTCACAGAAATCAAATATAATTAACTGAACCAGATAATCGATTTCCAATTCAAACATCGTCACCCGTATAATGAAATCGGGTGAACCGGTTGAAAATGGCTTGAATAATCGTGACGGCAAGAATTATGAATGATTGAATTTTTGAGGGTGAAGTTAATGTAATGAGCGACAGAGGGCATAATGAAATCTATCGAGGGTACAACAGAATAACTGCTGGCAAAGTTCTAAAGAGATCTATCCCTATTGACCCTTTATATAGCTTTTCTATTAGGCACAGATGAGCTAGAAATCATTACGCAAACGTAGTCATAACTTTTAACTACAGAATATAACTAAGAAAGTCATTTCGTAATTATGTAATTATTAAAGTGTATTTTAATTTATTACGACATTTTTCGTGACAACGTATTAGATTTTGATTAACGTTACATAACCCGAACCCCGGCACTACAAATTACTGGGGTACTATCGAACGTGTCGAACACACAGTGTATTACATATTAGCAAAGCAAAGACATAATAATGAAGACTTACACAAAGGAAAATTTTTTTAGCAAAATTTCCGATAGTCTTCCGAAAGTTTGTAGCTTTTTTTAAATCCAGATTAGCAGGATCGAATATTTAGATAAACTAGGAACTGGAAACCAGTGTAAGTTTGAAGCATAAGTATTATATTTCTAAAAATAAATTATTTTTTGAATAATTTATTTTTAGTATAATTAATTAATTAGTAATAAGTACTATATATAAAAGTCAAAAATTTACTAAGTAAATTGATTATATACTATTAAGTAAAATTGTTGAACAAAATACATATACTCGAAAATTTTATGCAATTATAATATTTTTTATTTATTTGATATTTACTTTTTACAGTTACAAATATAAATTTATACGTAGTAAAAAATTATCCAATTTGTATATACATATGTATTTTGGTCTCCTGAACAACATTACTTAATAGCATATAAGCGATTTACTTAGTAAAGTTTTGATTTTACTATATAAAAACGTGGCACTACATCCAGAAAATGTCAAAACTACTTTTTGATATTTTTAATATTAATGAATCAAACCGAATTTTTGGTTATCAAAGGGAATAGAAGTATAAGTCTGTCGCTTCGCTCCAGACAATAGTAAGAAGAAAAAAGGTGTGTTTATTTTCACAATACAATAATGTTAAATATAATGTTTTCTGTGTAATAGTAAATACGTAGATTTTTGTTCAAACGTTTTGTCCCAGTTGAACCGTTTTGATACAGGTGACCCGGTTTATTATAACCCGGTTCTAAACTCTAGTTATCCCGGAATTTGATGGATGTGATTGTTCATACACATTGTGTCTATGACCGTGACCATAAACACTTAAACGACTGTGACTTTGTACCTCCAAACTATGAATACCTTCTTCACCACCATCACCCATAACACTCGCTGCAACCATAGCAGCCTCATTATTTTTATATCGTTGTAAAGTATGAATATTAAAACTAGCATCGCTAAAGTGTGCCACTACCCATAAAGAACAAAGAAATAATCCAAGAGCAGAACCTAATATTCTAAATCTTCTTGTGCGTAAAATATAATCACTAACTTCGACAAAAGAATTTCGTCGATGTTTCGTAGGCGGAATCGGATGTGTTGTTGGCAAAATAGCTGCCTTAGTCATTTTCAAAAATATCCAAAAGTAGAACTTTAAAAGTGTAAAATTTATACAAGAGAATATATATATATATTATATATACAAAAAAAAAAAAAAAAAAAAAACGGTAACTTTATAAAATTTTGCCTCGTTAAATATTTTGATTTTCATAAAGATACTTCAAGTCATAATGCATGCGATATATTTATTGAAGTAAAAGGCATCAAAGCAAGATGAAACTGCTTCAGGATTTGCTTGTTTATTTATTTATTTATTTTTTTTAAATCATTAACTTTATTAATACAAATTATAACGTTACATAAAAAGTAAAATCACATTAAACTGCAAGTTGGTTATCTATATAAAAAAATGAACTTGCAGAATGTCGGATTTGTGAAAAATCTTTCGATAACAAACGCCATCAATACACCTTAATAAATAATTCTTATTTACATATATGATAAATATTTAAACATTTTTTTTGGTTTGTTTATGTAGTATGTTAACATGATAAGATAACCATAACTTTTTATATATCCCTTCGTGTTCTTAGCAGCAGGAATGTACCTACGTACATATCCCTATGAGGAAACTGTATTCCTTTTACGTAGAGCTTAAGAATTTCATATTTTGTTACCCGTTTCTGATACACAATTTCATATAATAATTCAATTAACTCAATAATCTCTTTTACTCGTCTAAATAGCTACATAACAACTGTTAACTTTTACATAACAATTATATACGTAATAATTATCTATATAGATAACTTAAATAATCTTCGCTATGGTTTTTCTTAACACGTGTTTTAAAAAATACGTAGTTATCATTTTAAAATTACTTGTTTACAGAATCTTACAAAAAATGATAATTTGAATCATGTATATGAAAACTTTTATGTGTCAAATAAAAATTTTTTCCTTGCACCCAACAGATCCTCTAAAATTATGCGTAGCATTTCCAAACTTTCTGTAAACATAGAATGTCTTAAATAAAGATAGTTTGTAATCATCAAAAAACAGAACATATAATCAAAGCAAGTTTTTTAAAGTGAACATACCTACCTACAATCTATTAGAAAAAAAAAAATAAAAAAACCAATAAATTATATAAAATGAATCCTGAGAGAAAACAAGCATATCAAATTAATAAAAGAAGGCTTCAAGAATGAAAACAATTAGATAAAAATAGGTTTTAATTGTAATTATAATAGACATACAACAATTGAAAAGTTAAAAAAAAAAAATAATTAAATATTATTCAAAAAAGAACAAAAATATTAAATGTAGACCCAATCATTAAGAAACAGAAAGAGTTAAAAAAAATTAGAAAAAGTGTAAATTTTTTTTTTTTTTTTTCAGTATTAAGGTGACCTCTTTGGTCCGAGCTTTTTATTAATACTTATAGTGGGTACATGTTTTA
>CAJVQA010010410.1:0-11408 GCA_910591915.1 Cetraspora pellucida | reverse complement strand
AAAGTATATTGCTAAAATTAATTATTAAAATTTTATTATAAAAATTAATTTTAAAAAAATTAATACAGGCAAATTTGTCTGTATTACAATCTAAGGAATAATTTAATTAATTTTAGGGTTATGGTTGGGATAGGGTTTGATATGGTCTATTATATTTTTTATTAGTGTTTTTAATTGTCAGAATTTTAACTGTTGGGATTTTTGACTGTCAGAATTTTTAGTTGTTGGAATTTTTTTGTCAGGATTATGACCTGTTGAGATTCTGTTTGTCGAGATTTTGACCTAAACTTGATTTTGATATATGTTTTAACAATTTTTTTTTTTATTATAACATATTTCTTCTTTCTTATAATTAAACTATTTAAATATTTATACAACATATTAATAAGTATAACTACAATCAAACAGTCACTAGCATTATATTTTCTATTAATTCTACTTAAAATAAAACTCATATATACCTTTTTAATAACTTATTTTTGTCTAATTATATTATTATTTTCTTTTATTTTCTTTTTAAATTTTACAATCTTTTTCTCAAATCATATTTTTCTAACTTTATTTTTAATTTATCAAACTTATTTCTTAACAGTACTTCATTTTTACATCTACTAACAAACCTTTATATTAACCCAAAAATTATATAATCTTTATTGAAATATTGCTATATATAATGTTTGAGGCTTTAATACAACAACCAAAAAGAAAGCTTAGCAAAACTACTGTCTTTATAACATTAATATGCATATATTACTGAAACAAAATTATTAACAAAACTAATCTTTAGTTTTGCAATAACAATCTTTTTATCTATTTTTTGAACCAACGCTGAAAATTTAGCAGAAGGCACTGCTATTATAATTTGTAACTAACTTAAACTCTATATATATAATTGTTAAATACATCTTGGCAGAACTATTGCTTTAGATTTTTTTTTAAAAAATAATATTAAACTTGCATTAATTATAGCAGTTTATCTTTTTTTTACTAATATACAAAAATATAATAAAATACAAAACACAGTTATTATATAGATTTAACAAGCTTATCAACTAAATCTTTATCTAATTATTTTTAAAAACTTTAATATACATAATAATATTTGTAGTTCTTCATCTAAATTTTAACTTATTAACTGCTTATATCAATTTAACATATATAATCTTAGAGCATATATTAACAACAAACATTATATATAATTAAACAATATTAGTCAAAATTGTATTGACTACATTTGAACTAACTTATTCAATATACAGTTCTTTTTTTTATATAGTCTTAATGATAGTAATACTTTTACAATAAGTAACTATTTTATTTTTTTCTTTTTTTGAACCTTTACTAATATATATAATAAACCTTTATGCTATTACAATAATATTAGTCATAAAATTTTTAACTACAAAGCTATATTACAAAAAAGTTAGATGAAATTTTCTGATTTTTTTTCTCTAATTTCAAAATATATAATATTTTACTTAACTATAATACAAATAAGAGTATCAAAACCACCTGGCACAAAATTAAACACTCAATTAATAATATTGCAATACATTCTATCTCTAACAAATAATCATACAAATACAGTTATAATTATCAATACTTTTTTTATAGCACTTTATTTATTTATCACTTAAAGAACTTGGAACTTAATTAAAATTATGAAAAATTCTAACAACAATTTTGATATTAATCAGATTAATTCAAAAATTCAAAATATTAATTTAAAATCTTAGTATAATTTTCATACACTTATTTCTTACTAATATTTACAACTTTATTAATAAATCTAATATGTATAAGATATTTGAAAACAACTCTATTATGCTTACTATCATAAAAACTCTCTTTTCTTTAATAACAAATTAAATAAACTACTAAAAAGATATATAAAATGCTTTCTACATATTTTAAACATGCTATTAATAGCATTCTTAATTACTACAAAGCTCTTATCTACTTATTTAACATTAAACTTCTTAACTAAATAATTACAGATTCCAACCTTATTAAATAATATATACAATTTCATTTTCTTAATTGAACAGCTTATTAACCAACTGATTAAAACCTTTTTAATAACTTTTGATCTATATAATATTAACTACTATTATATATTAATACTTAATAGTATAATTCTCTTTCTTCTTTTATTACTAAAAAAGAAGTTACTTAAACTATAATAAAGCTTTCTAATAAAAAAGCCTATAGCTCTACAGATATTAGTTATAAAATGCTTAAATATACAAATACTATTTGCATTAAAGCTATAACTGCTTTGTTTAATTATTGTTTTGCTTTAGATCAAACTTCTAAGCAATAGAAGTATAATAGAATTTACTTTATTTTTAAATAAAATATATTTAATAGAGACCTTAATCTTACTTATACAATAAGTCTTGAATTTTTTCTAATATTCTTTTTAGTATTTTGCACTTTTTGGTTCTATTATTAATATTATAATTAACTTATTTACTAATTAACAAAATCAAGTTATTACAAATCTTAGTCTTACACCTTCATATCCTATACTTAATAATATTAATTAGAGTAAAACTATTACTTCTCTTCTATAAAAAATATATTATAACTTATTTATTTTATATATCCATAACAACTTTAATAATTATATTACAAAAGTTTTCTGGCCAACTAACCTTAAAGATCTAATATACAACAAACTTAAACTATATTGCTTAGTTTTGGCTTATATGAATAACACTTTTTGAATTGCATTCTCATAACAAAAGCTTTTACAAATTTTTACTATAGCAGAATTATTTTATAATATAGCTAATATTCAAATTAACTTTACTAAATCTATACTTACAACTAATAAATTTTAACTAATTACAATTCTATCATATATAATAATTATTTACTTAACTTTTATTCTTCAAATAAACTATTAAAGTTTCTAAAATACTAGTTTATACTTAATAACAAACAAACAAAACAGACAAAGCTTATTATAGCTAAGTCTTTACATTTTATTAAAATTGCAAATACTAAAAAAATTACTAATATACTTGTATAATATTTTATTAATACAATTATTATTCTTACAATTAAATATCACCTTTACAATATAATTTTTAACCAAAACACTTGTAATAAAATTCTTACAAACCATATTGAACTTGTTAAAACAAAGCCAAACTTAGTCATATAATTTTTATTAATATTTTACTTTATTTTTAATTATATAATATTTGCAATATATGTGATATTCAACTATAATATTATATTATAAACTATACTAAAAGACTTAACTCTTATGATCTTCTTGATGTTAATACTTGTATTTAATTTCAACAACTTTAAAATAATCTTTAATTATCTACTAGTATTTTAATATACAACAATTTTATTATTAATAAACCAAACAAACATTCTACTAACTTTAAAATTATTTAACTTTTTAAACATCTTGGCATAATATTTACTTCTAATTCAACTTATAACATTTTATATAATATTCAGAAAAGCTTTATTTTATTAAAATCTTATCTCTTTTCATATTCTAAATATCTAATTTACAAAAAACAACTTAAATATCATAGCTTTTATATTTAAACCAACTTATCACATTTGATAATTTATGCTTACTGAATTAAAAATATATTTCTTCTTGTATTTATAAAATTTTAAAAAGCAAACAGCTTTTTTGGTTTACTTATTTAGAAAACTAAGTTACAAGTTATTTCTATAATCATATATTATATTTATATTTATACTTATCTAATACTAATTACTATAGCTATACAACTAAATACTTCTTATTATATAAAAAATTCTAGCTTATTACAGTATTTGATAACTAAATTATTATTAATAAAATTAGAAAACAACTTTCTTAATCTAGTATTGTGCTTATTACTTATTAACAATGTCAAATTAAATTACAATTTATTTGCTTATATTCTTTTATATTTATTCAATTATATGCATATTCTAGCTGTTTTCTTAATTTACAAACAATTTTTTTTTATTTTTTTTTTGTATTAAGCTAAAGCCTTGCTTATATTTTTATTGGTAGTTTAAAAGTTAGTAGCTACATGAAGCTGCTATGTACAAAAAGTAAATTTCTATATAAATGCTATAGCTAAAACTAACACTTGCAGTCCAAACTAAATCATTAAACTGCTAACTATATAGCTATTGCTCTAAATACAAATAAAAGAAAAACTACTTTCAAGAATAAAAGCTCAGACATATTTATCTGGAATCTAAACCTACTAGAGTAGTTAAAACTTATCTAGATTTGTAAGTTTAGAATATAGTTATAAGAAATATTATATTTAACTCAAAGAATAGTTCAAATGTTGATTTTACAAATAGTATAGCCAATAGGTAAACAGATATTAGAATTGGAGTGTAATTGGTCAGATAGCTCATATAGACAAAAAATAAGTATAATTTTTGCAATTAGAGTTTTTTGTTGCTTTGACTTAATTAAAATAAGGGTCTGATATAAGGTGGTTTAAGTTCTTGTTGTTGTTTTCAGTTAGCAATATTTATACAATATGGTTTTCATATTTGTTCATAAGAAAGTTTATTAACTTTAAGCAGAATAACAATAATTGTTTTTTTTTTTTTTTTAAATATTAATGGTGAGGTCATGCCTTTAACTTTATTGAAATTCAATTGAAGTTTTTACAAAGAAAAGCTTGCTTTTAAATTATATATGAAGAATAAAGACTCAAACATATAATCTGCAACCTAAACCTACAAGAGTGGCTAAGTCTCACCTAGATTTGGATGTTAGTAATAATATATAAGAGAGGAGTATAATATTTAATCCATTGGATAGTCCAAAGATCAATTTTAGTAATAATTTGTGATATTGAGATAGGAGGTAATGATTGACTAGAAAGAGAATTATGAGTTGAGTTTGTAAAAAGTGTAATAGAGGACTGTGCTGATTTTTATAATTAATTTAATTTTTAATTTTTATAAAATTTATATAACTTCAGTATCTTTTTTATAATCTTATTAATGCTTTGTCTACCCTTACAAATCTTTCTATACTTTTAATTTAGTTAACTATATATAATATAATTTTATGTTTAAATTAACTAATAATCAGATTAGTAATATTTTTTATTAAGAGATACTTGTTTATATAGATTATATACTTTAAACTTCCTTTTCTAGATTAAGATTTTTAGAAGTAATATTGTCAAAGATTGTACTATTTATCTATTTAAAAAGGTTTATTATTTAGTATATATTTTTCTATAATAAAAATTTTCTTATCTTAATATCAAATAAAAATTTATAAAAAAAATTTATGATTTTTTAAATATAAAATAAAAAAAACTTATAATTTGATGCATTATGCATTATGATGCACTTATAAGTATATTAACACATAACAGGTTTTTAGTATTTTGGTTCATGACAGACTATTTGAAGGTTTAATTAAATTATGTAACCATGTGTTACATCATGTTATATATCGGTTATATAAATTACATATGTATTTGTTTGTATTATATAAGAGGTACACCATGATGCAAATGCACTATTTTAAAAAATCTTTAGTAAAAATTGTCCTATTTGTATACGTATAAATTTTAAGATATATATATTTTAATCTTCTGAATAACTTTACTTAATAGCATATAATCAATTTACTTAGTAAAATTTTGACTTTACTATATAAAAACATGGTGTAACATCTGGAAAATGCCAAACCTACTTTTTTGATATTTATAATATAAATGAAATTTTTGGTTATCAAAGGCATAGAAGTATAAGCCTGTCACTTCGCTCCAGACAATTATATTTAACAAAGTTTATTTGATCAAAATTAGTAATCTAGTTGACTTTTATCAAATAAAATTTACAAAGAAAATCTAGTTAGTTGCTAAAAGATAAGCAAAATTCTAACGTTGTTATGAAGTAAAGATGTCTTTTATTAAACATTTCATGTTTATAGAATTAAAAAATATTAGATATTGCGAGAGAAATTAGACTTGCACAAAACCCTAGTGCTTTACGTTCGCCTGATGGCACACATGAATTGCGAACTATGTACGTATTAACTAAATTTTGTTTTTGGAATCCTTGATTTCAAGATGAAGTTGGAAAATGTAGCAGAGGTCAAGAAAAAAGATATTGTAAAGTAATATTGATATATAACTCATAACGCGAGCCAAAATTTTGTCGGAGATACTGCATTAACGTGAATTTCGATTGTAGAAATTACAAGCCACAGATGTTGCACAACAAATCGACTCGAATTAGTAAATGCATCAGTATGACATTATATCGATAATTGTCAGGAAAGTGATCCTGGTTAACAACTCAGAGTTTTTGTAATTGTCTTCGAAAGATCGTTACCCTGTTTCATCCTTCACTTACAAGTTTTTCATTAAACCCTAAAAGGCTATATATATTGATATCCAATCAAGTCAATTCACGTGATTTGACAATAAAATCCGTAATTGATTCCAATAAAGTCAGACCAGATCTAAATTTCAACATTGTAAAAAAAAATGGGAGAAAATCCACATTATACCCAGTCATGGTATTTCTTCAGTTTCTTTATTAAGGTCTTGAAAAATTTCTCTTAATAACACGTTATTTCTATCAAGGGCATATACTTACGATCAAAATCAGCAGCAGTACCTTGTACCTCCGGGAACCCAAGCTTCAGATTATTCCAGCTTTTCATATGCAGCACCGGGTTCTACTCAATCTTACGCTCAGTATCAAACAGCTTACACTTACTCATATCCGACGTCTACAACACCCTTACCAACAGCCACTTATCCTCCAGGAGTAACGTTGCCACCATCGCAAGTAACTTCTAATTTTCAACTCAATCCTCCTGGAGTAACATCAAGTTCTTCATGGTATTCTGCACCAATACCAACTACGATGTCTTATCAAACACCTGCCTATAATCCAGCTTCGTTCGACCCTAATGTCTATTATCAAACGTATGGGATTTATCCGGCAACTGGCGCAGCTTCAGGAACATATCCTACTTATTCAGCAGCTCCATTACCTGAAGCTAGTAATTTTACCCACAATAACTCATCATTGTATGTATGAGAAATTTTAAACCCTCTTTTTTTTGTTCGGTTTTTAATAAAGTGTTTTTAGTCCTATTACTCCCTTACCTGAATCTGGAACAAATACCGTCAATACCGTACAAAATAATGTTATAAATGAGGGAAAGTCGTTAGAAGTTCAACAAACAACTTCCGGATTTGCAAACTTACAAGTCAATCCTAGTGCTAATAATGGGATTAACAGTGATGACCAAAAACCAAGTAAATTATTAATTTTATATTCATATACTAAACCTGTTTTTCACGCTTACCACCTTTTTTTTCACTTTCAGAACCACTCTATCGCCAGATTAAAATCCAGCAAAACAAGACCTTGATTAAAAACAATCCACTAGAAAGTCCAGAGCCTGAGAATACAACTACAGACCAACAAAGCTCAACCCAAAAATCACAGTATGTGTAATTATATGAAATATATGATTAATAAGACTAAGGACTATAATGGTAACAGCAGCTTTTCTCACATTCCATGAAACAGAAAGCAACCTACCGCTCCAAAAGAATGGCCTTCGAGTTTAAAGTAAAATTTCGGTTAAATTTTTTGTTCAGCATTCAGCATAATTGGATCAATTTTTTTTATTTGCATTTGTTTTTGTTAGGGATTATGTTCAGCGAAGTTTCAATGAAGCGCAACATAATATAGATGCCGTTGAGAGGGAGTTGAAAATCATCATTTCCAATAAAATGTCAGAAGGCTTATTGTACGAAACGGACTGGTCAAAAATGGAATTACCACAAAGCTGTAGATCATCAAGGTTATTATTTCAGTTACATTTTTATCTCTTTTATGGTCTTTTTTTATACAAATTTCCGAATACTCTTCTTTTTATATATCATTTTTAGTTTACTTCGAGAAAATGAAAAGCGAAAAAAGTAAGCAAATCGATCACTCCCTTGTACCAAGTAGTATTAGTACAAGCAACATGAAGTTCATATGCTCTAATTTCATGCTTATATGTGCTTTTAGCTTTTTATCTTTTAGTCAATCACCTTCTGATCGATATTCATTTGACAGCGATGAATGCAGCGAATCACAAAAAAGAGAAAAACGAGCTAAACGTTTTCAAGAGCATGAGAGAATTAATAGACCTCGTTGGGAACCTCCTGTTCAAGTAAGTCTGTCTTTCAATTTCTTGCATAGTTCTTTTTTTCGTGAATATTTTTGAACTTTACTTGGTATTATTATCATTATTATTATTGCTATTATTTCCTTTTTGCAGCAATTAGATGAGATCGATGTGGATCAAACAATTGTCGGAACTTGCCAGAAACTTGAAAAGTCATATTTACGCCTGACTTCTGTGTGTATATAAATACATGTGGCATTGTACAATAATCTTATTATCAATTTGTTCTGCTTCTTCTTTTGATACTCAATCGCTATACTAAATATTACGTGTCATTGTAAGGCACCTGATCCATCAACCGTTAGGCCTTTACGCATATTAAAGCAGACTTTAGAGTTTTTAAAAGCAAAATGGGTTGGAGATCAAAATTATACATATATTTGCGATCAATTCAAATCCTTACGTCAGGATTTAACGGTTGGTCAACTGTTCTATATAATTTAATTTTATAATATTTGCAGTCTCTAATAAAATGTATCTGATGCCCCAAGGTTCAACACATTAAAACTGAATTCACCGTAAAAGTATATGAGACACATGCTCGCATTGCACTTGAAAAGGTTTTTGTTATTTACTTCAAATTTATAAATTTTCTATGGATCAATTTAATTGAAACATATTTTATAACAGAGCGATTTGGGTGAGTACAATCAATGTCAAACACAACTAAAGGAGCTTTATAGATTGAATATTCCAGGTTCAGTCATGGAGTTTATGGCATATCGACTCCTTTACTTTCTGTATACGAGAAATCGTTCAGGTACAATTCTTCCTTTGTGTTTAAGATATATTTATTAGTTAATTTAACGTATGTTTTATACCTATTTATTAATAGATATCAACGCCTTGATCGCTGAACTTACGGATGAAATGAAGAATGACGAAGCGATTAAGCATGCATTAGAGGTGCGATCCACTCTGGCTACATCAAATTTCCATAAATTCTTCCAATTATACTTAAAGGCACCTAATATGGGAGCTTATCTTATGGATCATTTCATTGAAAGAGAAAGAATTGCTGCTTTACAGACTTTATGCAAAGCGTAAGTACAAATTTCCATCATAAAATGGGACCTACTTTTTAAAATACATAATATCTAATAATTTTTTATACATAGTTTCCGTCCTACTTTGGAGATGGAGTTCATACGAACAGAATTAGCTTTCAATGATATGGAAGAATGTTATCAATTTTTGAGCGAACACAATTCATCTGATTATATTTTAGCTGACAACACATTAGATACTAAGAACGCACAAAAGTCTATAGAAGCCAGCAGTAAGAAATTTGAAAAAATCGATATTAAGGGGCAAATCTGACGGGTCTAGAGGTTGGACCAGTGTTAATAAACATTGTCCACTAAATTTAATGAACAAATAAACGAATGGACAATGTTTATTGGTTGTTTAGTTGTTTAGTGTGGCACAGTATGCGTCTAACATTGTTAACTACCGTTATTAGATAATATTCGAAGAATAAAAAAATATTGAAAAAATTTTTATCAAATTTGTTTATTTCTTATTATGTCACTTTTGTGATAGACCCAAACATCGTTAAGTGACCATTAGATGGGAAAGTTAATAGTTTCAATAAGGTCGTGGTTTGCAAGTATTGTATTGAACATTTTGGTTTTCAACAGGCATATTTAACTAGAAAGGTTATACACATCTTTCTTAGTACAGTTTCATAAATGTGAAGTTTTTGCAAATAAACATTTGTCTGAAAAAATATCAAATTTTATATTTACTATAGTATTAAAAAAACAAAAATAAATTGATAGTTTTACAAGTTTAATTGTAATAGCATTAATTACATATGAACTTCTTTTTGAAATTGTATGAAAATATATAGCAAATAACTATTGATCTATTATTAAATAAAACAATTATTAAAATTTTCATATTAATAAAAGAATTCTAATAAGTTTATAATCATCAAAATTCAATTATAAAATTATAAAGATAATTTAAGTTTTTTGCAGTATAATATATTTATAAGATGAAAATTGGTTAGTTTATAGGTTTTTTTGTAAAATAAAAATGTCTGTATTTTGTGTAATAATATTTTTATTGACATATTTAAGGTTAACTTATACAATTATTTTTTATAGAGATAAGAGTATAATTAGTTATATGTGCAACTTTTGGTTGTTTATTTAAGTAGTTTGCTCTAGAGTTTTATATTAGATATTATATTTATGATCTACTAGAAGATTATCTATTTAAACTTAATTATCTGCTTTATCAATCATATTATTGTTATAAACCTCATATATACTTAATCAGTATATTGTTTAAGCAGCATTTATCTTTTTTTTTTGTACTAGTACTTAGACCATTATATATTTTAAAACATGTCACTTATTAGTAACTTTCAGAAGATCTTTCTTGTTAACTATTTATTCATTTTACAAACTATTAACAAAAATTTGTTTTTGTAAAGTTTATTTATATACTAGCATTCATTTCATAACATATTTCTAGTATTTTTAGTATATTTCTAATTTGTCTTTAGATTTTTAATTTAGATAGTTTAAAAGAACTGTAATTAGTTACTAGTATATTAAGTTTGGTTTAATATTATTTTTCTTTGATTTAAACTTAGTAGTTTGATTAGTAATACTTGTATTTAAAGATTTTTGTTTATCTAATTCCTTAATATTAATATTGTTACAAGATTGCAGTTTTTTTGATATAATATAATTAAGTAACAAGATTATCTAGTACAGTAATTGACTATTACAAATATATATAAAATAAAAGTATAATAGTTTATTTTACTATATAATAGCAAACAAACAGTTCAAAATAGTAACAGTATATAGATTAAACTTTATTAAACAAATATACAGTAATAATCTTGCTTATAAGAATTTTTCTAAAAAGAAAATATTATATATACGTATAAGACAAAATTAAATAATAAGATCTAGATTGAAGTATAAGAACTTTAAATTAGCAGAAAAAAGATAAAAGATATTTTTTATATATCTTTTTATCTAATAAAAATAGTAAAGATTCAAGTAATATTACTTTGATACTGTATTTAGAGTAGGGTTTCTCAAATTCAAATCAAATTAAATATCAAATCAATTTAAATTTAATTTAATTTAAAAAAAATTTAAAGGGTGTGGGTCCCATAGCTTAGCGGTTAAGCTCCCATACCCTCCACAGTCAAGGTCAACGGTTCAAGTCC
>CAJVQA010010409.1:0-11408 GCA_910591915.1 Cetraspora pellucida | reverse complement strand
AACATTAAAATAGAAATAGTTAAAGTTAAAAGTCATAGTGAAGACAAGTGAAATGATAGAGCAGATTTACTTGCAAAAAAAGGAGTGAATAGCAAAGAAATAATCTGTGTAGAAAAAATCAAATATAGTAGCATAAAGTACTATATAGAATAGGATAGCAAAAAGATTGACATACCAATAAGACTTCTTTGCAAGATAATTGTTAATGCTAAAATTGAAGCTAACTGGTGAGAAACAAAACCAATTAGATTACTAGAGCCAAAAACCGAACAAGCATTACACAACTGGTCAAGCTTCTGGAAAGAAATGAATAAAATTAGTGAAATATATTGTACATTAAGAAGACTTAGTACAAGAAGAACAACAGCAATCAAATGTATAATGGACAGTTTACCAACATTAGAAGAACTAAACAGAAGAAGACCAGAAGTATATACAACAGCAGATTGCCAAGTTTGTCAAGAGGGTAAGATAGAAACTTAAGCGCATATGACAAGCTGCAGCAAACAAAGAAGTCTGTGAAAACGGATCCAAAAAGTGTCAGCAGCAACAGCATGAAATGGTCTCAAAGAAAGAGAAAAAGACAAAATTCCACTACAAGTGCTATATATGACACTTTTTGGAAAAACAGAGGAAGAAGAAATTGAGAACAGAAAAGCACTAATAAAAGAGCTTACAACACTCAAAGTTAAAAAAAGAATTAAACAGTTGTTAAACAAAAATGCGACACAGAAATATATAAATATAGCAACTAGAACAGTGTAGAACACCTTTTACAATCAAGTATGAAGAGTTCGATGTGAAAGAGTACAAGAATGAGAAAAAAGCTCTAACATAACAAATAGAATGAAGAAAGGTGAAAGAGGAAAAAAAAGATTAAAATAGAAAGTAGAATATCGAAAGAAGATGAGAAAGAAAAGAAAACAGAAAAAGGAAAATGAATGAAGAATGAAGCATTGAAGACAATTGATATGCTTGTTACAGAAGAGAGAAGACCCTTCTGATATGGCTTTAAGTAGTTAGACGAGCAGTCTATCTCTAACTGAGGTAGTGCAGTAGGTTGCACTTAGGTACCATTAGGGTGGCCGAGTGATGCTAAACTTAAGTATTAGGAAATTTTATGTAATTATGTAGGTATATAGTTTCAAGAATCTTAATAAAGTATTAGCGTAACTGCTTAAAGTTTAAAAAAAAAAAAAAAAAAAAAAAATATTTGTTATATAAATCTAACTATATTTTCAAAAAAAAATTTTTATAACTAAATCAAATTGTTTAAATATTGTTAATTCATAGATTTGAATAAAGTATATTAAAGAATAAAATAAAATATAAATTTTTTGAAGCTTTAATTTATTGAATTAATTGTGAAGATTCCATAATATAATAAATTGTATCTTTTAATTTTAACAAAAACAAATAAAGTTAATTATCAGAATCATAAATTATCTTGTATATAGTATTCATCTAATTGGTAAAAAATATTTAACTATGACTGCAGCCATAATGATTATTACATTATCAGCACTTTAAGAAAGCTGTCCTGGATAATTTAGTTGTAAGAGTTCTTAAAATTTTACATTTATATAACAGTGTTTAAAAATCTTTAAATTTGTTTAAATTAGAATTAATGTTTATAATAAAATAAAATTTTAAAAAAGTAATAGTAAAGTCACTCAAGATATTTTTTTCTTATGCAAAATAAGTAATGTTTAAAAAATATTGAAATAAATAGTTTGTTTTAATCATCCTGACCATATAACATTATATTAAAATAAGACTCACTAATGGATAATAATTATATAAAAGTAACTCTATTTTAAGTAAATGATGCACATGACCAAAATTCAACATTTTATTTATAATCTTTAAGAGTAGAGGGCATGTAGATCATTTTTACATAGTAATTTATGATATATGTATAGTATATTAAAATTTTTATCTAAAATTGATATATGCTATTAATAAAACTTTTTTAATATTATAAATAAAATTATTTATCTATTATAGTAAAATTTTGAAATATTGTATTATTTTAAAAAAATATACTTGTATATATAATAAAGTTTACTTAATTGCTAATCTATCTATAATCGACACTGTTTGGTACTATTTCCATATTAGGAATTGGGGTAAATTTACTATTAAATTTACTATAAAGTGGAATCTGAGATCTTTGCTAAAATAAATATTTTTTTATTAATTAAATATTACTTTAGCGTCTAATAAAAGTTGTAGAGAATACTTTTGCGATTCTAATGATGGTAAAATCGTTAAAATTGACCTATTATATCACGAGATATCATCAAAAACCTTTTTTCGTTCATATAAAACTACTATAAACAACATTGTTATTTACATAGAAATTTTATATAATCGGAAAAAGTTTTTTGATGATATCTCGTGACATAGTGGGTCGATTTTAACGATTTTACCACCATTAGAATCGCAAAAGTATTCTCTACAACTTTTATTAGAAGCTAGAGTAATATTTAATTAATAAAAAATTACTTATATTAGCAAATATCTCAGATTCCACTTTATAGTAAATTTAATAGTAAATTTACCCCAATTCTTAATATGGAAACAGTGCCGATTATAGATGGATTAGCAATTAAGTGAGTTAAAATTTCTTAAGTAGTACAAAATATACAGAATTTGATTGGTTAATTTACATAAACCTATAAGTTAATTTTATTATATAATTTTATATCCTAGTCTTTAAATTTTCATATCTCAATAAGTTTTTAACCAATTTTAATAATTTTACTATCATTAAAATCAGAAAAACCTACTCTACAACTTTTACTTAATTATTAAAATTAATTTACTTAATATAATTTTTTATAAAATTAAATATAAAAAAAATTACTATTAAGTTTATATATAATTTTAAAGTACTGCCCCCTACCCTTAAAATTTCACAAAAATCTTCAAATGTTAGAAAATTTATAAAAATAATGCCCAGAAATAAAACTAAATATTCTTTTATTCGCCTAAATTTACATATAAAATTTAGGTGCGTCAATCATTTGATTCCATATTAAAAAATTTATACACATGATCTGTGTGACATCTTGATCTAATATGAATGCTTTACACGAAAAAAATTAACGTTCATTACGAATTGGTGACAAGCTATTGAATTGAAAATTATCTCAACAAAAATCATTAAATAATTCTGTTCACAAAATGTTTAATATATAAAATAAATAATCAGTTCACACTTTAGTCTATTCGTAAGAAATGTTACTCCCAGATGAACTGTTTTTTTCATTGTCAGCGTATTCACCCATATCGTCATCATCCTGCCCAATCGCGAATTTCTTTTTGCCCATTTTATTATGGGGATGTAACAATGGTGTCGCAAGATCATCCTCATTAATTCTATTACAGAAAAATTTAGCCATAACATAAACGAATGAAATACCCAAAATACGTGGTCATCCTACCTTCTAAATTCATAACCACCTTCTCCATCGAACCGAAGAAGCCACTCGTGATATTTAACTAGAATAAAATTAAATCAATATATATTAAACAGTAAAACGTCTAGAAAAAAAATATGAACATGCCATACACTAAGGTTTTGTAGTTACAAATAAAATTATGGTTAATCTCAATTCTTTTTTTTAATAAAGTCAAGGACAAGTAATCTAGTTTACTTACTAATGAGTGTCTGTGTGAAACTGTAAATAATGTAATTCCTAAGTCATGGGCGTGTGTATACATGATACCTTCAACATCAACACTCACAGCGCTCGTACATTCATCCAGGATCGCCTATTTTAGGATGTAAAAATGACATCAAATATTTCATATTAATTTGACTATTTAGCATATTTTTATACCCCTCAAAAAAAACTTACAAATTGAGGTCTATGATAAAATAGTCTTGCCATAGCCACTCTCTGAGAAACGAAATTATTAAATTTGACCAGCCGTAGCAACAAATAGGAATACCTTGTCTATTATATGTTGGATTTTACCTGCTTTTCGCCTCCAGATAAAACATCAGCCCAATCTCGGATCACATCCCATCCACCCTCTCGTGCAATTAAATTACTTAACTGAACGACATCAAGTAATTCCATTAACTTGCTATCATCGAATCCTTTTGACCGTGCCATAGTTTTAGTATCTGGATAAATGACCTATTTCGTTTTCCATTAAATAACAATATTTCATATATATAAATCAAATTTATACAAACTAGAAAGTCAAAAATACAACATACTTGATCACGGAAAGTTCCAAGTGCTAAGTATGGCTTTTGAGGTACGTAAAACAGCTTGGAAGCTGAAGGCTTGGTAACAGTTCCACCTATGAAATTAAAATAAGTATTATAGGCTAACATATAAATAAAGCAGAACAATTTGGTTAATTAACCCACCAAACAAGGGCCACAATTCGCCGAGAATACGGAATAAAGAGCTTTTTCCCTTATAAAAAAGGCAAAAAAAAAGTCATTATTATTAATATGTTGGATTAAATAAATTCGTTAAGAAAATTAATGCTTACACATCCATTGGGTCCAAAAATAAGGCAGTTCATTCCCGTTTCAACCTTGAATGACAATTCTTTAACCTATAGAAATGATATATACTATATTAAAAGCTGTAAACAGCAGATAAACAATAAATTAAACCATTATTTACCAATACATCTTGACTAGGGGTCACAATTGGGACTTTTTCAAAAATAATAACACCATCACGTGCTACGATTTTGCCGCCAAGATCATTTTGCGACACGACTGTGAAATGTATAAGTTACATTAATTGACTTCTTTTTTACATGTTTGTTGACACTTCTACATACCCTTACTAGTGTTAGCCTCATTTGCATCTTTGTTAACAATGGTGCGTTCGTACCTGCCATTATTAACATCCTCTAGTACATCGAAAAGTTCTGCCACACGAGCCTGTTCAAAAAATAAAAAGTTTCCTTTTAAACCCTACCAAATATATTTAAGAAATGAAAGCAACATCGATACGAGAGGTTATACATACAGTATATCCTGCAAACCTGGTCAAATCACGTCCAGCCAGAATCAACCTTCCAATAGCTTGGGACAGGTTCACTAGATAGCCGGCTGTATAAAACAAATATTACTTCAATAGATGTAATGAATTATTAAACATTCAAAACATATACTATGTTATTTATGACTCACAATTTCTCGAGTAGTCTTCCATAATCTTTGTTGAATCAGCGTCAAGTTTGCCCATAAATTCGGTAGCTATATGAGAGTGTGATTGGTTATTAAGCTAAATATAGCTCAAACATGAACAGGGATTTTATGTTGTTAGCTTACCATATCGCGGGTCAAATACAGGCCTTGCTAACAAGCTAGAGTGAATTCGGCGTGTAAAAATAAAATAAGAATCATAGAAAAAAAAATTAGAAATAGTAAATCACTTACTAATAAGCAGTCATTGTTGCACAATATTTAACTAGAACAGAATCAATGATTCCATTAATAAAACGGAGACGGTATATTTTTTTAATATGTCTCACAATTTTATCAAAACTTCCATCAACCACAATTTGTTCTCGTTCACCCCCGCCATAAAAAGCAATTTCTTCCGAATGAGCAATGATACGTGACTGGAAATATTTAATTAATTGAAATTAGGTAAGTGATATTCTTTTTAATATATAATAGGGTAAACACGAAGAGATTAAATTCCCACATGCGTAAATCGAAAATCACCCTCGAGCTTTTGTTCTATAGCAGTATCTTTCAAAACACAAACATGTCAGTTACATGACCAAATAAATAAATTACGGAATATAAACTTATGAATTAAATCGCACATTTGCCAAATGGAGGTGAAAGTGCACGAAGGAGAATACCCGAACCCACGAAATATGCAATCATATAAATCGGTGCTAAATGATAATAATAATAAGTTAGAAAAGTGTATAGATATTTAATTTTATCCTTGTTCAATGAAATATACCTTCTCTACCACTTTTTATGCATAAAGTAATTACACCAATATATTAATTCAATATATATGAAATATAACGTCAAGACATAATTTAAATATTATTACATACATGGCTTCGCCTAATTTGTAAGCAAACAGGACCATATCGACGAGTGGCTTGGCAAAATCCGAGTATAAATGACTTAGGTTCTCTGCAAATTTATCAATGTCCTAATAAAAAAAAAAAAAGATATAAATTGATAAATTTTATCTAATAAAAAAATAATCACAGATGCAAATGACTTTAGACACCCACCTGAGTCAATAATTGATCCGCATTTTGAATCCGATTATCGAGATTAGAAATCTTATAGAAAACAATATCTTTTAAGTAGTTCTTATTTGCGTGCTATATTGTATGCAATAAAGGATAATGATAGCATTCAAATTCAAAATAGTTAAAATATTTATATCTTAGACAAATATTGGTTTTATTCGATTAATTACCCTTGTAAGCCGAGATCTGAATGCCAAGGACAATGCACTTATAGTAAGCTTCAACGAGTTATTCACAATACTCATCGGCCACTAAGATAAAATGATAGAGACACAAGTATATTCAATTGCCATGGCTTATTAACAGTAATTCTGAATCACACCAGTGTCGATCAACACCGTATATATTTTAGAATAATTTATTATTAAAGTTCAGGATTAGAATTACATGTTAGAGTAAGATTAGAAGTTGAGTTTTTTGAGATGCTGTGAACTTTTGCTTAGAGCGTCAGGTATTAATTACTTAGCTAGTCTTTAGACATAGCAACTACGGTGGTAAACACCACTGGTGTGACTTCCATAATAAAAATGGATGTATATAAGATAAATACTCCACCATCATGAATCCAAATTCAACAACAGCTAATGCAATAAATGTTTTTCGATCACGCGATACAATTGCTTTAACAACGTGGCTATTTACAAAGAACAAAATAAAAAGATCTTTAGGAATACCATTCTAAAATTCAAGGAAAATAAAATGTATTTCTTACCCATTAAACCCAGAAAACCTGTTAGATAAAATTAGAAAGCAATAGTATTAATCTTACAAAACTTTGCCAAGTAAATCATCACAATACACGGACAAGAGTCCATATTATTAATAAATTTCTATCGCGAATAAAAGGTTGTCCAGATCAAAGTTTACCCACACTGAATTTAATAATTCCACTACTGTAAGGCCAATATCATTTCGAGAATTTCTTGATTATATTATCGATTCTTACCATATATCAAGCCAAGTACGAGCGATTAGAACCATCGCCAAACTAATTAGTAGCACTGTTTCCTTGGAAGCAAAACCTACAATGTGGAGTGTGTCAGCACGGAACATCAGCGATTTAAACGCATAAAAAAAAATTACTCCTACCTGGTATGCAAATTGGTAATAGCTTTCTAACCTGTGCGAAAAAGCGCGCGTCTACACCTATTTTCTTTGTCCGTCTGCCCCTCTCTGGATCAGATGAAACACTAGATGCCTTTTGAGCGGCTTTTCTTCTTTTTTCTTCCGCGACATATTGTTTAACAAGATAACCGACAACAATAATAAAAACGAATAATAAGGAACGTTTTTTTGATGATAATGGGAACGAAATATCGCGAGTAAGATTCTGACCCATCGTGATGAAAACGTACTAACTTCAGAACGTGAAAGGAGTGGTCGAATATCAAATGATAAAATGGGAAAAGAAAATATATAAAAAAATATATATAAAATTTCTTAAAGAAAAAAAATTATAGCACGTATGTACGTACGTACAGTACATACAGCAATTTCGATGCAAGATCTGTGCTTAAGTTACGTAATATAATTCCCGGCCACGCTATCCTTCTTCATAATCTAATTTTTGAAATGCAATAAACCTCTTTCAACTGAGTGGAAATTGTTTTGCAGGTCATTCCCAATTTTTAATTACAGTAATGGTAAATCGTAAAATCTAAAGATCATTAATTTAATGTGCTTAAAACAAGCATCACCGTACAGCGCAGACAAGTTATGCAAGAAAAAGTATTTCATATGAAAAATCACCAAGTATAGTATCTCGAGCACTAATTGTAATTTGGCCGTAGAATGAAATTATAGTAATATTTAACTTATATTTAACTTAAAAATATACTAAACAGATTTAGTGCTCGTAGTCAACCTAAATTTATCGACTCAAGATGATATTTAAAAATTAGCTTATGTGCCAAGTCGATTGTCCGACAGTAATGTTCCGATCTCGAAATTGAATTAAAACTGGTTGATTTCAATTAACTAAGGTAAAGTGGGGTATTATGACACTTGTGTTTTTGATGATTCGTCTTACTGAGACGAATCGAATGATACCAAATTCATTTTATTTAAAGCACAAGGACACATGATATTTGTTAATATTTTGGGTTCTGATTCCAACAAATTTGACCCGATGTAGATCTGATTTTGTCTCATTTCTCTGTGTATCTATTACTATGAACAATATACGGGTATGTCTCTTCCACTTATCGAGCAACCTACACAGCCTTCACGAGTACGGCTGGCTATTATAAATCTTTTTTCTTAAATACAATTATTAGCAGTTGTCCCGACTGACCACCCTTTCATCGCAAATCAAAAACTTGCAATTTGACAACTCACTCGCCCTACTATTACTTTGACTACCATCCCGGTAGACCAGTCCACTAAAATATCATAATGCTTATGGACAGGAAGGGTGGGTCGAAGTAACCAGAATGAAAGTCAGGTTCGCAGAAAAGACAGAATTATCTTGCACAATTTTCCCAAGCTTTACTAATATACTACGTACAATCCAATTACCCCATAATTACTCAATTACCTAATACTTACTAACATGGGTAATTAATTCTTTTTGGATCCGGACCAGCATATACCATATTTATATTATTAAATAAATATAATACGACAGGGTGAAACCTGAGTTGTGAAATAGTGAAATCCGCTATGATCATCACATGAGGATGAAAAACATAATAAAACGCGGATTTCACCCTAACCCGATCTACAAAGCGGATTTCATTATTTCACAACTCAGGTTTCACCCTGTTCTAATATAATAAAGCAAGGCTTGCATGGGAGGACGATAACCGGATCCAAGGCCATTCTTGGTTATCACCTTTACTTTGGGCCTTACTTCATAATATTGTATTATATAAATTTTTTTTTTTTGGTGTCAAGGTGAGGCCATTGTATTATATTACATTTCATGAAAATCTACTATTATAATGCGAAAGTCTAATTCTAATTTCTAATATTAATTTACTATTTACACCCATTACTACTGGAATATCTATATTTAATATTTGTCTTTTTGATGCATATTTTGTTTCTATTATATTTAACAGTTTTTATTTTATAATTAATCTCAATATAGTTTGCATCAATTAATGTACTTAATATATACTTGCTGGCAAAACCCGAACAAATCCCAAACCTCAAAAAAACAAATTGCTTTTATAAAAAATTAAATCAACAAAATAATTTTGATATTTTGTAAATATATTATATATAGTTATAAGAATATAAATTATTTGTTTAAATAAAGATTATTAATAAAGTTTTTGAGATATTAATTTGGGCTTGAGTTTGGAAGTTGGGCGCGGACAAATCCAAACTATAATAGTTTGGGATTTGGGTGGCAAGTATAACTTAATGTAGAAATGTAAAGTTTATCATTTATTTGTACAAATGATTGATACAATTTAAGATTATTAATATATTTTACCAATGTTTTTTTTTTTTGATGTTAAATATTTTATCAATGTTGTGTTCATGAATAAATGTCAAAATATATTAAAGTTTTAGTATGATTTTGATTGATTTTTTCTTTAAAAAAATCAATTAAATCTTTAATTGTATGAATATTATATATAGTTTTTTCTTTCAAAAACCATTTAAATAATATATCAAAATAATTTTTTTTTGATATACTAAAGATTCATAATGGAAAAAAAATTCATTAGTTCAGTTAACTAAAAATAAGGTTTACAATCTGATTAAAAACAAGTTTTTTTAAATCTTAACATAATAAAATAACTTAAAAGTTTTATAATGCAATTTATAACAAATGTTGAATTATAACTTAGAACATTAAAAAAATAATCAAAGTATTGTATATATAAATTTTGATTTGATTTATGATAATATATTACAAATCCAAGAATAGACATTTGTATTTTTTTAAAAAAAATATTTTCAGTTTCAATTAGATATTCTTAATTCTAATATATTTTTTTAAATTTATCACAATTATATAAGATAAAGTAATGATATATTTAATTAATGTTTATAAAAATAATTTTATTAGTTAAAATTATAATAATAGTAATAATAATTAATTATTTTTTATAAATTTTTAAAAATAGTAGTATTAATTTTTTTTTGATATTAAAAAATAGTAGTATTGGTTTTTTTTTTTTAATGTTAAGATGACCTCTTTGGTTTTTTGATTTTTTTTTGGTAATGTAATTCAATAAACCATTACAAAAAAGTATACAATTAGTTATATATCTAACTTTTCTATATTATCTATTTAAGGAGTCTACCTAAAGGTTTTTTACTAATTATTATATTTAACACTCCTGCTTGAATGTTCTACTTTAAATCTTCTAAATCTGCAATCTGTGTTAATATTACTGAGTCATACTCAGATATTCAGATTATTGTCTCAATTTTAGAATTATTTTATACTTAAAGTAAACCTTCTAAAGCTTTTTGTATTTATTTTTATAATTAACTTAATATTACTATAGCAAAACCAATACTTATAGTTAGAGTTATATTATTTAACTGCTATGTTTTTGTAAAATTCACTTGAACTCTAACATCTACTTTATAGTATAGCTTTAATATTTTAGTAGATCTTTGTCTTTTTATTAGACTTCTAATCCAGATAATCCATATAGAACTATGATCAATTTATTAATATATCAAATTAGCTTGATATTTTTTTCCTTTGGTTCATTCTAACAGCCTAGTTGATAATATTACTGAGCCTTTCTTAACTCAGAAAATCTTGCCTATCTGGGTATTATGACCTTGGTATTTATTTTTTTAAACTAGTCTTTATAGTAGTACTATTAAAAATTCAGCTACTTCTTTATTTAAATCTTTTCAAATAAATTTCTTATTACTTAATTTCAATAGATTTATATGATCACAAGAACTTATCTAATGTTTGTATTGTCTGATTATTAGTTTGCATTCTTTTATATAATACTATACTGTAATAAAATTTACTTTTTTTCTATATTAGTATATATTTATTTTTAGCTCTATATTATATTTTATATTTTTCTTAATATTTTTTACATAGTTTATAGATTATTTTATCAGTTTTAATTGCCTATTTAATAGGTTAATATTTATTTTATTAGTAGATTTCTTATAGTATTTTATTTTAACTAATAGTTATTGGAATA
>CAJVQA010010408.1:0-11409 GCA_910591915.1 Cetraspora pellucida | reverse complement strand
TGGGGTCTAAGTGAACTCTACAAGGGCATAGTGGTTTAATGGTTAGCCCTGACCGCAAGTGTTGGTTCTGCCATAGCAATATCTAGATCAGCTGTAAAAATGGGTACAGAAGGCTCTAGGGGGTTTACCTCAAGGATAAATTAGTCCAAAGGTTGTGGACAATGATCTGGTATATCAGTGATGACTAGTGATGTTAACACAGGTTACAGGTTCAGTGTTTAAAGTGGAACATCCAAGCAGGGGTGTTAGGTACAGCAATTGGTGGAGAACCTTCAGGCGGACTTCTTAAATAGGTAATATAGAAAAGTTACATGTGTAGCCAATTGTACACTCTCCTTTAGTGGTTTATTGAACCACAATACCAACAAGTAATTAATAAAAGTCAAAAGACCAAAGAGGTCATCTTAATACCAAAAAAAAAAAAAAAGTATTATTCTGTATATTAATATTACTAAGAATAATAGAATGAAGATGGAATTGAGAAGCTTATTGAATCCAGTTGATTACTGTGTTTTGGATTTGGTTGTGAATGCCTATATCAGTAGATGAGAGATATACTGAGATAATGTAATGTTTGACATTGCTTCAAAAGAATATATCAAGTGCAACATCTTCTTCTGGGTAAGTATGAATACTGTAAATATAAGGTTTAAGATAATTACAAATTATGATAGCTGTCCCTTCTATAGAAATAAAGAAGTTAGACCAGTAATAGGTGAAAAAGTTATTATTGCAAAAGAAGAAATTGGTTTTGTTAGAAATTTTTATTTCAGTAATACTAGCAATAGATATGTTATTATTAAAACAGTAATCTTATTATGCTTCTTTTTTTGATGGATCATTGAAGCCTCTAACATTGTGTATAGCAATAGTTAGATTAAGATGATGAGAATTTAGGTCAGAAGAGTATAAAGCAGAGTTATGATCAATGGAAGTTGAGTGGTAGTTGTTAGAGAAAGAATTAGATGAAATAGGAGTAGAGCTAAGAGAGTTGGATCTGAGAGAAAGGTTATATAATAGTGGAAGAAAATGTGGAACAATAATGATATGATTTGACAAAATAGTATCGTTAGGGAGGTATATATAGGTTTTATTATAAGATAAATTAACAGACAATGTAATACTAGATACAGTTTTGTTGTTATTATATTTGTCAATATGTTTGATTAAGGTTTGAATAGTTTGACCATAAGGGAGAAGTGGTAGATTATAATAAAGAAGGAATTGTTAAAACATGTATGAAAATTATAGAAGATTAAAGATGTTGTAAATGATCTTTCAAAATTGTCTTCTACAGGATTGATCACTGTATGCTCAGCTCTTATAATTGTGCAAGATACCATAGTCTGCCTTGTACATTGGGTTTGATCATCATTAACATAGCCTTTCACATAAATAAGCTTATCCATCTGCCTACTTATATTATTCTTCTTATTAACTACAATAGTTGTATCTTTTAATAAGATGGTAGCTGCTTCAATGTGTATTGTAGAAGACAAAGAACTTAAAAAGAAGTTTGTGAAAAGAGTAAGTTAAAAATAGAAAAGGTTGGAAGTCAAGGTTAAATTTTTTTGCTAAAAATTTTTTAGCTGCTGAGTAAGCAATATTATTAAAGTATTTAACAATTTGTAAATAGATTGATTTTTGGTTTTTGATAACATTGAAGTAGGTAATAATTTGGGTAAATAATTTAGTGTTAATAATGTTTTTGGTTAATAAATTGATTGCCCCCTTCTTGGAAAGAAATTGTATGTTGTGATTTTCTGCAGCAGTTTGATAGTATAGAAGAGATAGCAGTAGAAGTAATAGTTGTGCCATTTAGGATTTGTTTTGACTTTGTTTTGTTTACAAACAAAGTCTTCAGCTTGGTGTGCTAGTTTGTCAAGAGCTTTGGTAAGAATAAGTTGGTTGAGTGAGACAGCATGTTCTTTGTTTTTATGAAATAGTATAGTGTTAAAGATTGGATAAATCCATGTTTTATCATCTTGAAAGGAAAATGCTAGTGAGATTTGCTTAATATGTTATTGAAGAGTTTGGTACTATCATGAAATTTTTTATTATTAAAATATTAATATAATTTGTTGTCACAAGTGAGGTAATGAAAATTTGCAATACAAAATGTTTTTTCACATCGCTCATGAAGTGAATTAGGTTTTCAGAATATATAGGATTCAGGAAGATACTTGTAGAGTTGAAGAATAAAGTGCTAACAGAATTGGATTCAGAGTGAAATTTTGACTTTTTCTTTATCAATAGTAGAAGAGAATTGTTAGCTATAAGAGGGATAATAGGTTTCAAACCAAGAATTAAAGTGATTAAGAGAGTTTTTTAAAAATGAAATGCAAATTCATTTAAGAAACAGTGTTTTAGAAATATTGAAAAGAACTTGATATTGAATCTAGTATCTGATTGAATAATAAAATATTTTTGGTCAAGATCAGTAGTTTGAGTAAAAGATTCAATTTTGAATTTTTTAGATCTAAGTTTTAAATCTTTAGCAAATTTTTGATAATTGATTGATTGGTAATTATTGGATAAAAAAAGATGAAGTTGTACAAGATTGAGGCAAAGTTGGAGACAGTTATAAGTAGTATATAGAGTGATGATAACTGGTAAGGCAAAGATTTCAAGATAGTTAAGTTTTGTAAAAAGAACAGTTGTAAATTTAAAGACTAGATTTTTGAAAATAGATTCAAGAAGATCAAATGAAATAGTAATACTTTTATCAATATTAGAATTGCTACTATAGATAAGATCAATTAAGAATTCTAGTTGTTGTCCAGTCATGATATAGATAATATAATAAAATGAGGCCTTAAGTGCAGGTTAAATAGGAGTGAAGGCTTAATTTCTTTACTAAGATAAAAATCATAAAGAAATTTTTTAAGAAAAATAAAAAGTTAGAGTGAAATTATGGTTTATAATCTTTTGTTAGATTGCATTTCTTCAGTAATTGAAAAATTTGCAAGCCAGTCATATGTAGGATTAGATTTTGGTTTAGCAATACTAGAGTAGGTTTAAAAAGAATGTTTGTTAGAAGTACTGTTAAGTGGGTTTGTATTATTAGAATTATTAAGATTTAAGTTGACATTATCAGAAATGTTAGTAATTGAAGATTGGTTAAAGGCAGAGTTAGTATTAATAGTTATAGCAAAAAAGGAGTCAATAAGATTAGAAGAAATAGAGATTTGATAAGAAGAGGTAGTAAAAGAATTAGTAGTGTAAGAGGATTCATATAGGATGTTTTGGAAGGTTTAAGTAAGGTTTTTCTTAGTTTGAGATGAGCTAGCTTTATATTGAGATGAAGTAGTTATGCAGATAAGATAATAAACTTCATTATTTTTAGTGACATATTTTTTATTGAGGTAATGGCAATTATTTTTCTTGGTACAGCTAATAGAAAGAGAACATTTAGAGTAGGTATGATAATGTACATCAGGAATAGGAGATGGAGGGATATTGTCAGTTGAAAAGGAAAAAGTAGTTAGGAATTGTTGGCCTGGTTTATTAAGATTCTTTTTTATTACTATTAACATAAACTGTAATAAGATCAGTAGCTTGAGTATGGTTAGTATTGGTAGGTGAGATGAATTTGGTATGATATTTATCACAAAGACAAGTAATCACAGAAGTAGAAGAAGGAACTTGGAAGAAGTAAGTAATTTATTAGATCTAAGGTTTTTAGTTAAGCAAGAAGTAAGTTTAATTTTAGGAGGAATTGAATAAGCATTATTGCCACTTTCTTCTTCATAGAGGGTAATTCCAAAACTGTTAGAAAAGTTTTGATAGAAGTAGTCAAGATCTGCTATGTTCAGCTCTTGGTTGGTTAATGTAGATATTTTTGAAAAATAGATAAGTAAATAGGTATTATATTAATAACTTAGAAGATTTTTCTAAATTAAAATTGTAATCAGATAATTAATTTGTAAAGTTAATAATTAAAAGCAAGGCTTATAAGGTTGAAATGTAACTGGAATAGTACAGCATATAACAAGAATAGTTGGGGTCACTGATATGATTTGGGTACAATACATATACAAATAAGATTTGCAATACAAATTATTGTATATTATTAATAAAATTTAAATATGAAAATAATTTAATAATGTTGAATGAATTTTTATAAATAGATAGGTTACAGAAAATTTTTGTATAAATTAATAAAGTATGGATTGGGCAATAATAGTATGGTTATATGAAAAATGTGTAAGGAAAAAAGTAAGTAGATAGGAACAAAAATTAAAAAAAAGAAAAAGTTTAACAAGAGAATAAAAAAGAAATTTTATTGTAATTCAGCCAATATTGGATCAAAATTCTTCATTTAGAGCTTGTTTTGACTGAGCAAATATGTATTACAACTTTAATTAAGACTATAAGATAAATTATTGCAGTAGAAACTGCAAAAAAATTAAATTGTTAAAACTAAGACCAAAGGCCATTAGTACAGTGTTTTCAATGAATTGAAAGTTAGAAATATAAAATTTGCAGAATATATGTAAAATACTGTGCTGAACAAGTTTACTTAAGACATCAGGACAGGTTGTCTTAGTAAAATAAATAGTTATAAGTATTTTTATATAAATGATTTTTTAGTTAATTTTTATGTAATGAATTTGCAGAAAGAGTTTATAATAAGTCTGTTGCTAAACTAATCCAACTTTTATATAAACTATGATGGCTAAGTGTATTAGATTTGGCTGATGGTTTATTTGTAGTTAAGTAATAGGCTTCTTTCTTAAATCTTTTTTTTAACTAATTCCTCTATTAACCTTTGTCTTCTTTTGTCTTCTCTTGTATGCCTCAACTCAGATTACTCTTTATCAAATCAGGGTTGGAACTTTCTCTATTATGTTAACAGTTTGGTCATATGACTTGCAGCAAGTGATCAATAGTGAGTTTAGTGGTGTTATTTGGCAAATAATAAAGGTAACAACAAGATTTAATGATCATTTATTAGTTTATATAAGGTAGACTTTACTTATATTAGAAGTTGAGTATTTATTGTAAGTAGAAAATTTATTATTATTAGAGAATTTTGTTGTTAGAAATTTGGAAATTATTATAAAAAAGAGATAATTATCTCTTTCTTCTTGGCAGAAATGTTTTTTATTTATAATAAACAGTTTATTTATATTATTAAGTAATTTCTATCATAAATGCAATATTTTTCTTATATGCTATATATTAATTAAATTTAATAAAAGGTTAATATTCTATTTATTGCAAAAATAATATAAGTAACAGAAGTAATAAAAGTTAGAAAAGTAACAGAACTAACATTTCCATTACTTTTCATATGATCTTGGATTAGGTATGGATTATTATCTTGATTTGAGTATTTGTAATTCTAAAAATTAGACATACAATAGATGTTTTGATTAGAATTTAATTTTACAATAACTTATTGCATTTCAAATTCTAATTATCATGCATTATATATTCTAATAAGTATTTATAAGAGAGATTTTTTTATAACTTTGTAGTTTTATTAATTGCCTCTTAATAATTCTATTTATATATATTATCTGGTCCAAATTAATATATATACTACTTTTAATTTGCTTAAGTTTATGTCTATTAAAAATTTTATTATATTTGTCTGTTCTAACCTTATATGATATTAGATAAATAATCTGTAAAAAAATAACTTTTATGAAATCAAGTAACAATAAACAATAATGATAATATAATGATAATTAAATAATTAGCATAGGCAAAATAAATATATAGCAATTTATTACATATATATATATAATTATATTTAACTGGAATATACTATAAAAGAATATTTTACACAATGAATTTAGAGTTTTACAAGTGTCTGATATATTTAGTAACAATAGAGTCTATATCCAATAGCTGCTTACAAACTCTATTATTGATTTTTATAAACTTTGACAGTATTATTTTAAAACCTATAATAAATTATATTATTTTAGTTTCATTATATATAATATTATAATGCAAAATTGAAAAAGATGAACAAAAGGCTTTTGAATATGAAACAAATACTTATCTTCAAAATTCAGTTATACACTATAAAACTTTATATAAAAGTTTAGTTTATACTATAGAATTTAAAGCTATATATCCAATTGCTAATATATTGATATGGACTAAAAAGCTCAACTTATACAAAGTTTTAGATTAATATATAACAGAGACAAGTCATGAAAAGAATAAGTATGCAACTATGACTTGTTCAATAGATTATATTAAAAACAAACTATATTATTTTATTAGATTTGAAAATGGTTTAAATAATTTTGTAATGTCTAATAAAGTCCATTATGTGCTACTAATATATGTCAAAAAAAAAATAAATAAATGCAAAATATTTTAAATTAAAGAACATCTAAAAACAAAACAAAAACAAAATACTACTAAATGGTTTAAAGTTTTATTATTCAGTTTACATCTACAACAAATTAAAGAAGTATATGAAAAAAAGCATATATATATATTAAAACCTTTTGACAAATTAAGTAAATCAGAACAATGTACATATAACAAATAATTTGAATCAGTACTTTACAACCAATTTTAAAATAATACTAAAATTCTATTTTGTGATAGTGATAAAATAATATTAAATGAATTAATATTTTCTATTAATAATAATTAGTTCAAAATAATTTATAACCAACTAAAAAATAATTTAGAAGAATTACAAATTAAAGCTATTGTTAAACAACAGATATTGAAAAAATTTTACATTCAGTATATAAAACTCTGGCATCTATTAGTTATAATCTTTCATGCAAATAGGCAGTAACAAGAGGCAACAAACAATTACAAATAAAATCAATATAGTAATCAAACTTTAATTTTTAATTTAACAATTATATTACTTAATCAAAATTTAAATAATAAAAATATTAATATTTAAATACTGAAATTATTAAGTCAGTAACTAAGTCAATTAGAAAAGTTGCATATAGACTAATTAAAGAAATATTAGCTTATCTAATTTCAGTTTGGCTTAAAAAAAAATTATAAAAATAGATCTACTTACTATTTATATAAGGATCTTAGGTGATGGTTGTAACATAGGCAAAAAAGTAAAATATATGATGTTTATATTTGCGATTTTAAATAATTTAAAAAATATTTTTAAACCAAATAATCATTATACTCTAATTCTTTACCTGTGTATTAAAAATTATAAAAGCTTAGAGGTTGCATTAAATATTTTAATTGCTAATTTTAATAGTATTAAAGATGTTTATAAAAGTTAACAAAGTAGACAATGGCAAATCAAACTATATTTCAACATATATTAGAAAATGCTTGCACTTTGCTTAGGTTATAAAGCTGCCAATTCTGATCATTTTTGTCTTTAGGTTGTTGTAGTAAAAATAAAATAAAAATTTAGATCTTGACTAACAATACAAAAAAATATAGAGAAAATTAATAAAAATTATATAATAATTAATAGTTATAAAAAAAAACTACTTTTTTCAATGATTTTACTTACTATTTGGTTTCTCAATAAATTGTACTTAATATTAAGAATTACAAACAGACTTTGAACTTTAATTCTTTTAGAATTAAAAACTACTAAACAATTTGATAAAATGAAAGATATTTTAATTAAAGAAATAAAATGTATTAATATTAACTTTCAATTTTGGCAAAAGCAAAATTTTAGTACATGGCAATATATTTCTCTAACAGGTAATAACAAACTTAAAATGCTTAAAATGTTTAATTTGGTTATAATTTTTGCTCCAAAATATTTAATTTTAATTCGTCAATTGTGAGATAGTTTTTTAAAACTCTAAAATAGTTTAAAAGATCATACAACTACTGGAAATTAATATAAGACTGATGCTATTACTTGGTTTTAGTTATTTTTTACAAAATTATCAGGAGAATTTAATAAAACAATATTTACAAAAGAACTTTACTAATCTATTAATATTAATCTATACATATATGTAATAGTATATTATCTATCTTATCTGAATTTATTAATTTATAGAAAAGTTTTAGAATAAATATTTTTTCTTATGCAGCTGTTTAGAAAAAAAATCATCAGCAAGTATTATATTTCTTTTAAAAACTTTAAAAGATGATGGACATCAACTTACTTAAAAAGCAGCTATTTTTGAAGTTTTAGATTACAATAATCAAGGTCTTTACTTTTATAAGCACAATATTTTTTATATTTTAAGAAAGATACCAAAATTAAAATTTAACAATTTAATCACATTACTACATATTAATAAGTATAAATGCTTCAGATTTTTTTATTTGAAAATCTTATCAAAAATATCCTATATCTGTTACAAATCATATTACCATATATCTAGCTTGTGATATATGATTAACAGTATCTATAATTCTACAAATTTTTTATTTAATATTAAATTCAAATATATTTGATTTAATTAGTTTGCACTTTTGTTGTTTTTTTTTTCTTACTAAATTTACTATTACTTTCTAAGTTTTCTGAATTTAAAAAATTATTTGAACTATTTGTTGAAGAAAAAAGAATAACTAATGTTTGTTGTTGCTGAATATATTGCCTAATTCACTAGTTTGTATTTTTAAAGATTCTATTTAATAATTCATATGCTTTCTCACTACTAAAAACACATTGATATACAGTTATATCTGGATTATATCCCCTCTTTTTTCTAAAGAGTTTTTGGAGATATAACTCAAGTAGGGATATAACTTAGAAACAGATAAAAATATGCATATTTAGTTATGTGACATTGAACCAATCAAATTATGAATTTTATTAATAAAGAATTAATGTTATACAATTAATTAGGTGTTCTTAAGCAATACACTCATTATAATTAGCTAGTGTCACAGGGCTTTTAACTCAAAAGTTAAGTATACTATACTATGTTGACTACCAAAGAGTCAAGTTAGATATGTATCTCTATTCGAATTATGTTTGTTTTTTTATTTACACTTTTTCTTATATACTCACTTTGACTATTCTGATTACATCATACTTCAATTATTCATATTTGACTGTTTAATTAATTACTAATTGTGTTATTTTTTATGAACTTTATTATAACATTATTCATATATTGCTAAACATGAAAAATGAGCTTTTTTTTTGGTATTAAGGTAAGGCCTTACTCATATCTTTATTAATAATTTTAACTGTATATTTTAGTACAAAAGTACTGAAATAAACTAAGGTTGTTTAAAACAAAATAAAAATTATATACAAGAATGAGGGCTCAGACTAGTTTATCTGTGATCTAAACTGACTATAGTGGTCAAGATCTACCTAGATTTGGAGTGTTAGTATATAGTTAGAAGGAATATTGTATTTAATCCAGAGAATTGACCAAATGTTAAGTTTTCTAATTGCTTGACCAATTGGCAGACATATATTGAATTGTAAATGAAGTTGATCTGCAATGCCACATAGACATGAGTATGTATAGGCTTGGCGATATTGTTTGGAGACTCTATGATTTTGATGTTGTATATCAGTACTGCTAGTATTATTTTGGTATCTTGATGGAATTTGGTTATGTTTTTTCTAATTGGAAAATTCGATGCAGTATGGTTTCCAGATTAGTTCATAGATTTGTTTATTGATATGTAAAAGTATTTGAATAAATATTTGTAAGGCTGATTGGAGGGGTATATTAAAGTTGCGAATAACTTCAATAAGTGATTTAGGTATAAGTCCTTTAAGTGTAATGTCTATAAAGTATAAATTGTATTAAAATGGTATGTAATCAAAGCATGGATGATGGCATATATTAGAACCTAGTTCTTGAAGTTGGGAGAGTGATAAGTCCAGTCCAGTCTTGGAGAGTATTTGGTTAACGAATGTGTAAATAATATTGAGAAGAGTGTTATGTGTATTAAAGCATATGCGGCAGTATGTGGGTGAGTTAGGAAGATTGCATTTGAAGCAATTAGTATTGGAAAAGATATATGGATATCTGTTATGAAGAGAGAATTGAGTAGGTAGTTCATTTAGTAAGAATTTAGATTTGAAAGCTTTGAGTTGATTAAGTTTAAAACTAGTATAAAGAGATGTAGGTTTTTGGTTATAATTAAGATAAAGCCAAGAAGAGGTCTAGTCTATGAGGTGGTTTAGATGAGACCATTCACTGTTTCTTTTTTGTGAAGACCACATTGCTAGTATATATGCTTTGCATATATTCTTGATAAAGTATCTAGTTAGTAATTTGATAAAGTTTTGTTCCCATTGAAGAATATGATAAGAATTATAAATTTAGTATAATTAAAGATGAGGGGTTGAAGAAGTATATGTTGTTTTGCTAAGGAGTCTGCAAGATTGTTGAAAGGATTATTTGTATGGGCTTGAACTTTGTGAAAGATAATTTGAAGGTTAAAGAACTTTATAATATTAAATAAGGTATGCCATAAGGGCCATATACTAAATTTGAATAACTTATTAGGGTTTTGTAATTGGTTCGATAGTGCATAAAATTTTGAAATAACAGACTATGAGTCTGTATGGATGCTGATAGATGAATTGCAAGATATAGTAGATATTGCAGATAGAATTGAAACTAGTTCAGCTTTGTAGGATGATAGCCATAAATGAACTTGAGCTGAAAATTTATGAATAATTTGATTTTGTTCATTAATTTGAACCTATCCAATACCCATAGAACATTGTTCTGATCCAATATCAATAACAGAACCATCAGTATAAAAGGTAAAGTTATTATTTGTAGAATTAGATAAAAAGATATCTTGAAGCTCATGGGTGCAGCTATTTGGTTTAAAAATTTCTAAAATGCTAAAGTCGTGTATAATTATATTGGAAAGTATAGGAGGTATATATAAAAGATGTTTAATAGCTGTTGAGTATATAAGATCAATATAATTGGCATTGAGTTTAAGATTGTTAGAAATTTTTCTAACTAAAAATGTTGCAGAAATAATTGCTGATGTATTAATAGTACATATTTGGTTAATTCTATTTGAATTAAGATAGTATCCTGTACATGGTTTACATTTGATAGATAGAAGTGAATAGTATTGATCATAATCTAGATTAATATTAGATTTCCAATATGTAATCAAGAATGAATTAGAGGCAGAGATATATTTGCGAATTTTGCCAATAATAATTTCTTCATTATTGGAATCATAAGTAAAAAGACAGGGTTTTTGTTTTTTGGCAATAGAATATGTATTGTATGTGAAAGGGTTAGTACCAGGTGGTTGAAAGTGAGGTAAGATAGTTCTGTGATATTTATCTGATATGATTTTGTTTTCAAGAAAGGTAAACCATAAAGGTTGTTTTCCTTTTGTTAGTTGATGTAGTTTGGGTAAGAGATGTTGCCATTTAAGTAAAGTACTGTTATCAGCAGTGCATAGTTGCTCTAAATATAGGATATTAAGTTTTCTTAATTGTTTTTTAAAGATAATGTATTTTGGATGTTG
>CAJVQA010010407.1:0-11410 GCA_910591915.1 Cetraspora pellucida | reverse complement strand
TTTGAAGTAAACCTATCAGAGCAAGCCATATTCCCTTTTACTGCTAACCTGGTTTGACACTATGGCCGAGGCTAACACTTGCAGTTAGGGTTACCTCTTAAACTGCTATTACCTTTGTAAAGTTTACCCAAACCCTGGTACCTATCTTTCTGACTTCTTCTTTATCATTTCCTACTAGCTGCAACTCAGAACTAACTGACTCTCCAGACTCCCAATCCAGATGGCCCAGTATGGTATACTTATGTATCCTTTTCCTTTGGCGATTCCAGTGGCCTGATTGGTTATATGCTCTTCTACACATCTTTGTCATCTGGTTTATCCAACAGTTCCTATGAAGATGTTTTATAGGCTTTCATTAGTCCAATGGCATTATCGAAAGTTTGTGCTACCTCTTTACTTAGGATTTCCAAGTGAGTTTCTGTCTCTTCAGTTTTTTAGCCTTCTACGCCTAGTGGTCTTATTGTGGGTTTACCCGAAGCCTTATATGACACTGGTTTTATATTTCTCTATATACATATACTGTGTAATATTACACTTCACATAGATGCTCTGAGCTCCCAATGTCAGATGGGACCTAACTTGGTGTACCTAAGATTACAGATGCCCAAAACCCAACCAATCGGCAAGAGACAGTTACCATAATACAAGTATAATTTCCAAAATTCGTCATCTGTGAGAATTGAACCTTAGACCTGCCACTTAAGAGTTGACAACTTATCCATTTCACTAGGTCACCACACCCTTATTTCTTTTCTTATTATAAAATATATTAGTTATAAATACAGAATTAATCTATATTTTATTATTATTTTTTTAATATTAAGGTAACCTTTTTGGTTTTTGACTTTATTAATATTTTTTACATAATATAATTCTATAGAAACTATTACAAAAAGAGTATACAACTGGCTACATATGTAACTTTTTTATATTATCTATTTAAAAAGTCCATTCAGGATTTCTCACTAGTTGTTATATTTAATATTTTTGTTTGAATGTTTTATTTAAATTCTTTGAACCTATAATCTGTATCAACTTTATTAAGTTATTTTAGATCCTTATCTTAATCTTAAGACTAATTTATTCTTAAAATAAACCTTCTGAAACCTTTTGTATTTCTATTTACAACTTATTCAGACTTACTATAGCTAAATCAATACTTGCAATTAGGGCTAATTATTAAACTACTATATCTTTGTAGAGTTCATATAATCTCAATATTTACTTTTACAATCTTACTAGTATCTTGTCTATTCTTGCAAGTTCTCTTATACTACTAATTTAGTAAGCTTTATATAATGTAACTTCATGTCTAAATTAACTGATAGCCAAGTTGGTAAACTTCTTTTACTTAAAAGTTCTTGTCTATACAAGTTATCTGCTTTAGATTTTCTTTTTTGAACCAAGATTTTTGTACTATCTTTCTATTTAGGATTTTTAAACAGAGTTTCTTATAGAGTATATACTTTTCAGATTTATTTGTGTAATATTGTATATTTTCAAAGTTAGTCTTAATATAATCAGAATTACAAAGTTACAATCTCAGATACTTTGTCAAAATTATCAGAATAGAATTATTTTTCAAAATTCTGTTACTAGTAAGATTTGAACTTTGGACCTATTGTTTAGAAAATGACAATCCAACTATTATACTAGGATTGCCATTCTTTATATTTTATTACTAAACAATTATATTAGCTATCATTTTATAAATATTTTTATAAATAATTTAATAAAATATTTATAGTATACTAAAATATATTTTATTACTTTTACTAGTTCAGTTTTGCTTTTTTTTTATCTTTTATTATAAAATTTATTTTTTATAAGATTTAAATATACTAGAATTATTAAAATTTTCTACAAATTTATTATACTTAATTATAACTAAATTAGAAAATTCAAACTTCATATTTTCACATAGTTCTATAAAAATATTTTTTTTGTTTATACTCTAAATTTTTTACAATATCAGAGTTATTATTTAAAACTATATTTGCTTTGAAATCTTTTTATATAAAGTTTGAAAAGATAATATTTATTAAATTTTGTTTAAGAAAGCTATAAAAATTTATATTTGTTTCTGATAAAGAATATAAGTATATAGTTAGTTGGCAAATTTAATTAGACAAAAAAAATATTAAACTTTTAATAATTATTTTAAGTTTATACTTTAAATTAAAAAAATTTTCTTTTATTTTTTTCTAACTATAATTTAGAGATATTTCTTTTTTTATATTTAATGTCTTTAATGCTTTTAATTTATAAATACTAATATATTTACTCTTTATTTACAGTAGATGTAATAAAAAAATACCAGTACATTAGTCTAATCTAAATTTATAAATTATATACAATCTTCACATATGTGTTTTTAAATATGTTTTAGATATTATTATTTTAACTAAATAGTTATATATAGTTAAAGAAAAGAAGAAACTCTTAATATCTAAAAAACATTACTTTTTTAGTCTAATACTTTTTAATTTTAGCTATAATATATTAAAATTAAAAAATATATTTATTATAAACTCATTATTGAAGATATAGATAAATAATAAACATTTGATTTGCATTATACCTGTGGTAATATTAGTTTTTTGCTCAAAATTTGTTAGTTTTGTTAATAATAAAATAACTGCTTAGTTGACTATTTCTTATATATCATTATATAAAGAAAAGTATTATCTTTTATTATCAAATAAATTACAGATACTTTATAAAGAATATCTAATAATTTTTGTAATAAAAGAGCTTTAATCTTGGCTACTAAATTCAATATAATAAAAAATATTAATAAAATATATGTTATAATATAAAGTTTTTAATAATCTAAATATAAATTTCTATATTATTCTTTTAAATACTACTATTTTTTATATTCTTTTTATATTAAAAAAAAAGAAAATAAGAGAAATATGCAAAATGCTTTACATCAAAATTTTATATTTAGAAATAAAACATGCAGAATATGCATTATAGATCTTAATATTACAAAAGTATTAAGAAATATGCATATATATACTTTTTTTATTTTACTTGCTTGATTGCTAAGTAATAAAGTCTTAGTAATATTATATAAATATATTTTAGTCAGAATCTAGTAAGAATAGTTTATAGCAATGTAATGCTTTGAAAGAAATAGATATATATATAAATAAATATTATTTAAATAAATTATAAAAAAATTTAAAATATTTTAAAAAATAAAGATAGGTTCTGTAGTTTAGTAGTCTAGGCACTCCTTTTTCTATAGACAAGGTTAACAGTTTAATTTTAGCTAAAGCCAAAACTTTGTAATCTATAAAAGCATATAGGCTATTTTGTGTTCGAATGATCATTAGGAAGAGTTAATGAATATTTTTGCTTGTATGTTGATTTTTTTGATATTAGTATAATTAGGTTTTTATATTATGATAAAGACATTATATCTGTATTTAAAACCTAATTAAAAATCAGTTCTAGTATTAGTATAATCAGTTCTTTTATAAGCTTATAAAAGTTATAAGTGAGACTATCCAGTCTTAAAGATTTATTATTAATAGTAATCTGATAACTGTTGAAATTTTTTTTTGAAAAATATGATTAGTCAGCTTGTTGTTTATATAATCTGAGACTTGTAAAAACTTTTTAGTGATTTTGTTCTACTATATTATTATTAATGTTTTTTTTATTATAAAACATAGTATATTGTTTCTTAATATAATTTAAAATTTTCTTGTTATTATGTTGTTTTTGAATTAAAAGTATCTGTATTTCTGTTGTTACTAAGTGTAAGTTTTTACTTTTGAAGTGTAAATAAAAGTATTTGATAGATTTTTTTCCTAATTCTATTTAGTTTGCTTTTGATTAGCATTGTTATCTGTTTGCTAACTTTTTTAGTTCTGCTTAAATTTGTGAGTTTAGTATTAAAAGTCTGCAAATTGCTTATTTTTGAGATCTGGCTTGGCCTGTATTTAGAGGTAAATTTTTTTTGCCAGCTTAGCCTAGTTTGCATATATTAAATTTTTTCTTCAACCTAGTCTAACTTACAAAATTTCTTATATAATTTGCAAAATTTTAGATCCAGTCTGGTCTGTAATTATAAAATTTTGCTTTAAACTTAGCCTAGTTTGCAAATTTTTGCAAACTAGGTTAGGCCAATCTGTAGAATTCAATGCAAGCCTCTATTTAGTATATCTAGTATTGAGAAAAGATGTGTTTAATTAGAAGTTCTTACTAGTGTTTCTTTTATTTGACTGATTTTCTTATTTAGTCTTTCTATTTTGTCTTTCAAGACCTTAAGTTTTTTGAAAGTTTTTATAATTAATTTGTTATAAATCTTATACATATCTCAATCTGTTGCAAGGATAGCATCTTTAATTTTTTTTAGTACTTCTTTCTTTAGCAAGCTGTTTTTAAAGAAGTTTGAATCAAATTTTCAAATAATGGAATGTTTAGAATTTTGTTTTAGACTTAGAGTGCATTTAACCAAGAGATGATTTGAGTTTTCAAATCTTGTTTTTGTTTCTGATTTAAAATGGCTATAATTTTTATCTATAAATAAATAATCTAACTGAGTAGCAATTATTTATCGTAAAAGTTGGACACATGTACCCTGGGTATTTTCATTGCTCAATTCTGTACCCAGGGTACCTCTATACAGGGGTACACCGTATTGATGAGGTACACAAGTCAGGAGTAAGTAGTTGATTGAACTTTCACTGCTATTATATTTTCATATGCTTCACTAAAAGATAATATGATATCGGGCTTTCAAGTTTACTATTGATTATTCATCAGATTCAACTCATAAAAAATCTGATTAGTAATGCATAAGATATATATTATATCACTAATCAGATTTTTTATAGGCTGAATCCAATAAATAGTCAATGATAAACTTGAAAGCCTGGTGTTACATTTTCCTATAATAGATAGCATTCTGATGCCATTCATATGATTGAAGCAGTAAATTGCAGTGATAAAAATTCTTAAAAAAAAAAGGGTATTTAAAGCATTTCTCTAAAAGTATCAAGTGTGTCGAATATTAACGTTCTTTCAGTCATTTTTTAAACCGTTCACTCATATTTGAGGATGTGCCCAATTGCCTTGAGCAGGACATCAGCTCTAGGATAATACCCTAACGGCTCGATAATTGGGTTTGGATTTTTTTTATTGAATCCATTGTCATAAACATTAACTGTTTGAAGATGTGCCCAAATTGCCTTGAGCAAGACATTGGCTCTAGGGTTTTACCCTAACAGCTCAGCAATTGGGTTTGGACTTTTTTTTCAAATCATTTTGATTTTACTGTCTGTGTATTTTTTTTCTTTAAATTCATTGTTATGAACATGAATGAACTGTATGAAAACGTGCCTAATTGCCTTGAGAAAGACATTGGCTCTAGGGTTTTACCCTAACAGCTCGGCAATTGGGTTTGGACTTTTTTTTTCAAATCATTTTTGATTTTATTGCTCGTGTATTTTTTCTTTAAATTCATTGCTATGAACATGAATGAACTATATAAAGGTGTGCCTAATTGCCTTGAGCAAGACATTGGCTCTAGGGTTGTACCCTAACAGCTCAGTAATTGGGTTTGGACTTTTTTTTCTAAATCAAATTTTTTTTGATTTTACTGCCTGTGTAATTTTTTTCTCTTTGAATTTATTGTTTTGAACATGAATAAACTGTATGAAGGTGTGCCCAATTGCCTTAAGCAGGACATCAGCTCTAGGGTTCTACCCTAATGGCTCGGTAATTGGATTTGAATTTTTTCTTTTTGAAAATATAAGTTCTCTGAAATATCACTACATATGTTGTGCAACATTCTCCTTAAATAAAAACTTAAACCACACTAATTCTCCTGAATGTGTTAAAAAAAAATGTCTTCACGAAATAGAAATATTAAAAAAAAAGCTCATGCTATTAGTAAGAAGGTTCAGCGTAACTGGAGTGTTCGCAAAAAACTTATGGTGGTTTATTATTTTGAATGTATTAAAAATGTAAGAGCAACTGCAAAGCGATTTGATATTGAACCTAAACAAGTTCGTGACTGGCGAAGTAAGAAGCAAAAACTTTTAAATGCAGCACCTTATCTTTTAACACTCAATCCTGGCCGACCAGCTTTGTATCCCCTTTTAGAAAGAAGGCTAGTTGAATGGGTCAATGTGCTTCGTAGAAAACAGGCAGCCATTATACGAAATATGGTTATTAAAAGGGCAAAAAAATTGGCTCAAACTAATGAGATAAAGGATATATATCCTAATATTGATAATCTTAAGTTTTCTAATAGTTGGCTCTGTAGATTTTTGTATCATAATGAGTTATCAAATCGCTGGCACACAACAATTTCGCAACACCTTTCTGAAGATCTTATCGACAAACAAAATGAGTTTTTAAGCTTAGTTTTGTTTAAACGCTGTCAATACAATTATAATATCCAATATATTGGAAATATGGATAAAACATCTTTGGCATTTGACTTGCCTTACCTGGTAACTCTCAAGAAATGTGGGGCCAAAACAGTAAGCATCCAGACAACTAGGAATAAAAAGACCTCCTTTACTGTAATTTTGGGATATCTTGCTGATGGAAGAAAGCTTCTAGCAGTATGCATTTTTAAATTAAAGAACATTCCCTATGAAATTTTTCCTGAAGGTGTTGTTATTCGTGTAAATGGAAAAGGGTGGTGCAATGAAGAGGAAATGAAATATTGGATCAATAATGTGTGGTCTAAGCACAGTGAATTAGAAAGCCCCCAATCTCTTCTTATTTTGGATTCGTTTAGAGGTTATACTGTAGACCCTGTTAAACATCAATTTCACGAAAACAATACTCATACCATGGTTATTCCAGGTGGACTAACCAGTAAATTGCAACCTCTTGATGTTGCAATAAACAAATGTTTTAAGGAAAAGGTATAGTATATTAAAATATTTATTATTTATAGAGTACATTAATAACAATTTAAATAATAGGTGCGTTTTCGTTATAACCAATGGATGATCAACAACTCTCATCAATTTACACTTGCTGGACGTATTCGAAAGCCATCATATTCCACTTTAGCTCAATGAGTAAAAGAATCATAGAATGAGATTAGTCCTTGTTTAATTAGAAAGTCATTTAAGTGTTGCAGTATCTCAGTAGAAATGGACGGGTCTGAAGATGATTTAGTGTTTGACTATGAAGCTTTGGGTGAAGATTTGGAAAATGCGAATGAAGAAAGTATTGAGAAGCTTGATGATATTAATGGTAAAGAGTATGAAGAAACCGAAGGCAATAATAATTAGGAATAATGATCAAATTTCAATTTTTTTTTCAAATTTCAATTTTTTTTTTGTTTTAAATAAAACTGATTTGTTTGCTATATAAAGTTTGCTTACTATCAAATGCAATATGTGTATTTTATTAATATTCGATATGAAGTAGTGTACTACATTAGTAATGAAATAAAAAATGATACTTGTGATACATTATAAATTAAAATTGTGTTTGCTATATTAAATTACATTGTTGTTTGCTATATTAAATTACATTGTTGAATCAATAAATAGGTTTTGATCTTGTTATCTTTATTTTGCCAGTAAACCAAACTAGGAGTATGAGCACAATGCCGTAATTGATCATAATTATAATGAATTATGACAAAAAATATCATAATTCATTATAATTACAATAATTATGGCATCGCGCTTATATTTTGTCTATATTATATGTAGTGCGTAACGTTGTATAATTAGAAGATATATATAATACCTGGGTATAAATCATGATCGGGTGTTTCAAACTGATAAGGGATACACCGCATGGGGGGTATACATGTCCGACTTTTACAGTAATTATTGTATATTTTTTGATGAAAAGTAAAAAAGGATTTTTGTAGAAAAAAAAAACTAAGTCAATATAGTTCTTTGTTATTTCTTTTAACAGATATCTTAAGAAATTATTTTAAGCAGTTGCTTAACTTTTTCTATTTATTTTTAGATTTAAATTTGTGTTTAGATTTTTTGATATAATGTTGATTATATTTTATTTTTTGTTTATATTTTATTTGTCAAAAAATACAGCTCTGTCTAAAGCATTTAGTGGTGCATATATGTTAATTATATAAAAAAAAAATTTTTTAAAAATAAAACAAATTAAAATAATTCTGTTTTTAAAAGATTTTTTGATATTTTTAAACATTATCTTCTTGTTTTTTGCTAATATTGCTGTTCTGTTTATTCAAATTAAATCAAAAGATTATTGGTCTTTCAAAAATTGCTATGTTGCAATATTGAAAATGTTTGTTTTCTATAAGAAAATAATATTTAATTTATAAGATTTTAATAATATTAATGTTCTAAGTCATTTGTTTAGATTATTTAAATCTTTAATATTTAAGGTAATAATTTTAATTAATATATTGTTTATAAAAAATTAATAATTTTTAGAGCTTTCTTAGGCTTTTTGTTTTGATTTATTATTCTGGTTTTCTTTGTTAATTATGCTATAAGGTTTTGCATTCTTATGTTTTCTTCTTTTTCTTATTACTAGTATAAAAGTTTTATTTTTAGTATTTTCTTAACTAACTATATGATCATCTTTTTGATTTGTATTGTCATTTTCTAGAACTGAGTTGGTAGGACAAATGTCTATGATCAGCTTATTATCTGTAAGTAATTCTGTTTTAGCATTTATATTATTTGTAACAGAGTTCTTTTCTAATTCTGTTGTTTGTTCTTAATTGAATGCTGTCTTTGTGTTGTTATTTTTTACTATTTCTTGAATTGTGAAATTTTCATTATTAATATTCATTTGAACTTTTGTAATGATCTTATCTTGTGTTTTATTTAGATTTTTTTTATTTTTAAGTTCTTAAAAATATTGTTTTAACTTTTTTGTTTTTTGAAATTGTAAGCAATTTTTCTTGATATAATCAGTTTAATTATAAAAGTAGTATACTTTTGGTATCTCTTTTTACTTAGTAATAATTCTGTTGTCTTTAATATATGTAAAGTGAAAGATTTTTTGTTTCAATTCAGAGTCTTCTGTATTATTAAAAATAACAATCTATTGGTCTATTATATATAAAATACTTTTAATAAGTAATAATTTAATCAAAACAATTTTTCTAAAATTTATAAATACTTTTTTAACTAGCATAAAAACTTGTTCTTTGATGCTTAAAGGAATATTTCTTATTTTGATTAAAAGAAAAAACTTGTATATATCTGTAGAAATATATCTATAATAGATTTTATTAAAAATTTTAACTTCTTTAATAACATAATATGTTAGTTAGTCTTGGTTTAAGAATATGATTTCAAGATAGAATCTTAGGTTTTTTCTAAAATACTGTTTAGCAGCTACTATGTCTTTTTCTAGTTCTTCATATAAAAAGATCATAATTTCATTAAGAGAACTATAAAGACTAGAAATTTTAATAATTAATGCATTATTGTTTTTAAATCGAACTTAATTTTTAGATAAGAAAGCAATAAGAATTAATTTTTCTTTTTTTAATTTAGTAATCAAGTTTGTGTTTTGTTTAGTTACTAAGGCATAGCTTTGAGTAACTTTGTCTGCTAGCTGAGTTTTTATAATAATGATACTTTAGTTATTGTATCTTGCATGAGACTATTATTGTTGTTTTTATTTTGATCACCTGTTTTATTTCTATATTTAGATATGTTTTCTAAAATCCAAGCACTTTTTTTATTTTGAATTATATTTTTTAACCAGTTTTTTATATTTTAAACTACTATTACTAAAACTAGATTTTCATCTTTTGCTAATTTTACTTTTTTTTGAGCTATTAAAATATATTTAATATTTATGTTGTTTATTTTTTTAGTGAGAAAGTTGTTTGTATATTTATCTTTTTTAAGATCAAGTTATTGTATTTTGAAATTTTTTTTGTTAGTAATAGCTCTATTCTTCAAGAAAGCTTTTTTTTTTAAAACAAAGACTTTGGCCTTTAGTAGTATCTTATTTAATAAGTTTAAGTTTCTTTTTATTGAATTTATAATTGTTGTTTTTATTTATCTTTCCTAATCTAATATTAACAAGAAAAAGTTTTTTATATTTTTTTAGATTGAAGTAGTAATCTTGCTTATATGTCTTTTTATTAGTAATATATAATTATATTTTTATATAAAGTCTATTAACAAAAGTACAACTAGCTAATATATAACTTTAATTATTATCTAATTAAGAATTTTGTCTAAAGATTACTTACTAGATGCTATATCTAAAATCTGTCTGTAGGTCTTTTATTTAAACTTTCTGCTTTTTAATACTTGTTTGTATATATATACAATATTAAATTATTATTATAGTAATATATTAGGTTAGGGTTATTTAATTACTATTTATATCAAAATATCATCTTATTGGATGTTACTAAGTATTTATAGTTCTTTAAATTTACTCTTGATGCAGACTTATTAAGTATGATATCAAGATTACTTCTTAGATTTATTCAATTTTAGTATATTTTGTGTCTACTAAAACTAGTTTAATGTCAAAGATGTTCAATTTTATTCCTTTCTTATAACTTTCTTTTATGTTTATTATATTACTTACTAATATGTCTTTTCTTCATTTTTAGTATATTTATCACTTCTTTTATATTAAGTATCAACTCTTTATATTAAAAAGCTTCTTTCTAAAAGCTTCTTATATACTAATTTTTTATTTATATAAATTTTAGTTACAAAGCTTTGTGTATATTCATATAGTTTTGTAGATTACAAAGTTTTAGCTTTAGCTAAAATTAAACTATTAATCTTGTTTGTAAAAAGCAGGATATCTAGACCACTAGGCTATAGAACTTTAACTCTAATATAAGTTTATAAATAAATAAAAAAAATAAATAAATAATAATAAAAAACAAAATAAAAAGATTAACTAAATTTTTTTTAAAAAAAAAGAAGTAAAAAAAAATATATATATATTGATTTGTAAATTAATAACATAGTAGTTAGCACTTTTAGATCTCAATTGCAAAATCATAAGTTTAAGTTTAAAAAATAACAACAACTTTGTTAGAATTATAGTTAGAAAAAATATCTATATAGAACTTTTATTTAAAACCAAAAACAAGATTTATACAAAAAGAATATAGTTATTAATATAGCTACAGAGTTAGAAATAATCAAATAAGATATAATTTATTAACAAATAATGTTAATATTAAGAAAGTCCAATTTAAGAATATATAATAATAGAATTAAAAACTTTGAATGAAATGAATAGATGATTTAACTAATAGATTATATAAAGTTAGAAAACTATAAACTAAAAAGAATAGTAAGTTTTACATTGTTATAGGTGAAAGCCTTCTTAATTTTCACACTATAACGACAACACAGCACAGGGAATCCCTTACGGGTATATGCGGTGTCCAAGAGGGAAGTATAGCTTCTGTTAGACATTGTCAAGA
>CAJVQA010010406.1:0-11412 GCA_910591915.1 Cetraspora pellucida | reverse complement strand
CTACTATATATTCTAAATTTTTATCTTCTTGTATTCTCTCTAACAGTAGATTATAGAAAAGTCACTATATTAATAGAGATATTACTTCTTTTTGATCTATGCCATCTCCTGCTGTTATCTTTTTTGTTAAACTATGAGCTATAATAATTTTTAGTTGTCTTTCATAAAACATATTCAGGATGTATTTTGTTGTTCTTTTAGGTACTTTAACCTTTTTTTTGTAATGTCTCTCAAGTAGAACTAAGTCAAATACTTTTTTTATATTTTGTAAAAGTATTCATATTTCTTTATCCTTCTCTTTTGCTTCTTCTATTATCATATTAAGAATATGTACTGGTTGTTCTGTTGAGTTGTCTAAAAGGCCTGTATAATTTGGTCCTTTGAGTATTTCTTTTTCTGTAAACACTTTGTCAAGCCTTCTTATTAACATCTTTGTTACAACTTTCCTAAATGTTTCTATTAGTGCTATTGGTTGTATATTGTTTAAACTATATCTTTACTTAACATCTTTAGATATTGGGTAAACTTGTACTATTTTCCATTTAGTTGATATTCTTCCTTCTTCTAAACATAGATCTGCAAAGCTTTTAAATACTTCTTATATTTTCTTTCTTGCTTACTTTATTAAGATATAACTTATATCTGATATGCCTGAAGCTGTTTTTGTCTTTAGTTCTTTTAATGTTTCTTTTTATTCTTTTTTCTCAATTTCTCTTTCAACTTCTGTATACTATTCCTCTTTAATGTTTTCTTGTAGTTTATATATTTTTTTTCATTTTTTCAATATTTTTTTTAATCTTGTACTTTTTTTCTAAATTGTTTTTCATAGTGTTCTGTTACTTCTACTCTAACATCTTCTAAGCTTATTATTAGATTTATTTTTTCTTCTATTTGATTGATAAATCTGTTAAGTACTATTTTCTTATAAGGCCTATTCAAGAAACTTACCTTAATTTGTTCTAATCATTTTACATCTTTTATCTATATTCTCTTCTATTTGTTTTCTTTATGTTTGCTCTCAGTCCTTTTTTTTTCTTTTTATTAATAGCTTTTTTCAACCTTTTATATCTTCTATCTACACATTTAACTATTGTTTTTGTAGTTTTGACAGTTTTGCACCAACTTTCTTGCCTAATATTTTTAAATTTTTATTCACTTCACTTCTTTCTTCTTTTGTTACTACTTGTATTTTTTTAGCTTTTGCATGCTTGATTAATTTCTGTAACTTGACAATGTTTTCTTCTTGTTGCTATTTCTTCTAACTTCTTTTTCTATTAATTATCATGTTAAATACTTTTTTTTTAAGTATATGTTTATTTGCTGTTATAATAATAGCTTTTTCTATTACTGTATATCCCATATATTGTTTATTCTCTTTGCTTTTCTCTTCTTATTTTGTTCTTTCTTGTAAATATCTTTTAGAACTTTCTTTATTTCTAACCAATTCTGTAGCTCTTGTGCATAATTTTTTCAATCTTCTAATTTTGTTTGATCATATAAGTATATTGTTCTTGACTGCTTCTTTCTTTTAATCTCTGCCTTGCTTTTGACTGCTATCATATATTTGATTCATATTTCTCTATTACTATCTTGTGAATACTTTCTGTAATCTTTTCTACCTCTTCAACTTCTGCCTTTTGTAGGCCTGAGACTAAACTATCTAATATTCATATATAGTTAATTCTTGTTGCTGCTTTTTTATTTGATTATGTATATTGCCAACCTATTGGATTTAAGTTTTTATATGTGTCTCAAAAGTTTTGTTTCTTCATTCAATTAAAGATTGGCAGCCTTTTGTAGTTTGTTGTTTGTGAATGTTGTCTGTCTAAAATATTGTCTACTATGTGATTAAAATTATCTATTATAATGATTTGTGTTTGTCTCTTTTTCTTTAAGACTGTTTCTACAATTTTTTGTTAAATGTTTCTTCTTACTACCTTATTATTAGTAGTATATATACTGTAATTACAACTAATTCTAATTGTATGAAGTATAGTATAATCTCTATTATATATTTACTTATTTTTTTAACTACACTTATGTGTTTTCCTATTGTTTATTAATTACAATTCCAATGTTTGAACCTTTCTTCTTATCTTCAGCTACATTTGTTCAAAAACCTATGTATCTTTTGCTTGTTGCATATGTTAAGAACTTTCTTTCTCTTTTTGTAAGGTTTGTTTTTGTAATTCTTATTATTGCGATTTTTTTTTCTTCTGCCCAGCTAAGTAGATTTTTCAATTTCCAACTCTTAGTTTGAGTCTATTAATATTATAACATGCTAGCTTTATTTTATTTTTTTTTCTTTTTACTTTTTTTTTAGTGATTTCCATTCTATTTTTATACTTTTAACTCTTTTCTTCTCTCTAACATTTCACCTTTCTTCTTAACAAGAAGTTTCTTCTCTTCTTTCTTTAAAAACCTTTCTCTCATTCTGTAAGAACTTTTTAATCTCCTTGTCTATATTTATTAATTCAACTGTAACACTCTTAAAAGCAGTTAGGTTGTTCTATTCTATTCATTTCTTTGTTCTTTTTTAGTTTTTCTAATCTCTCTAATATTAGGCCTAACATATTTTCAATGTGTGAAGCTTTTTCTTGTAGCCTCCTTTGGACTATCTTTTTCTTGTTTGTATTTTCTTGACTCTAGTTTTTGGTTACTACATTTCTTTTATTTTGTACTTTATTTCTGTAGTTTTTACTTCTCCAATCACTTCTGTTTTCTTTTAATTTTTATTTTCTTTTTGTATCTATTTATCAGGTTTTTTGCACTTTCTTGTTCTTTTTTTGAGCTTGTATCTTCTTGTATCTTCTTTTTATTCTTTTGTGTCTCTTGCTTTCTGCTGCTGCCTTCTTGTATTCTTTTATTATCTTTTTGGGTTTTGCATTTCCAGAACATTAAAGTTCTGTTATACTAAACTTTTTTCTTGATAGCCATATTCATGTCTGTTTGGCTTTTGAATAATACTACTGTATAATCTCTTGGTCTTTCTTATCTATTCGGTAGCATGTATACTGACATTGCCTTTCTAACCTTAAGTTCTCTTAGAAGGATTAGTTTAAATATTTATTTTGATATTTTTTCTAGTCTTGCTATAAACTTAATTTTTTTTTTTTTTCTTCTTTGTTTATTGTCATTCTTGCTAGTTTTCTATTTCTCAAGATAATTACCTATAGGAATATCTGTTCAGTCTCTTCTTTAACTTTAATTACTGCTGTTATCTTATATATGCTTCTTCTTATTTTGTATAAAGATATATTTTCTACTTTTCTTATTAGATATTTGATCTCTTGCTCTGAGATTTCCTTCAGTAGGTTCTATACTGTAAGTGTTACTAAGTTTTCTTTGTTTTTTTTGTCTGTATTCTTTTCACTTTGGCTCTTCATTTTGCCTTTTATCTTCTTTTTCTCTTTTGCATCTTTCTTCTCTTTTTTTGTTTTCTTTTTCTTTTTTGTCTTCTTTTTTTCTTTTCTTTCACTTTTATTTTTGTGTTCTTCTGTGTCAAAGATCATTCTGAACCAGTCATTATGTTTTTTTTAAATCTTGTTAATTGCTTCTTTTTTACTATATTTATAATCAAAATTGACTACAATTCAAGTATTATCTTCTTGAACACTTTTTTGACTTTTATCACATGTTTGTTAGTTATTAATAGTCTTTCTACAAATTTTGTTCTTTCTTCTTTTAAGCTGCCTGACATATTATATGCTGGTATTTTGCTGTATATATTAGTTTTTTACTGCAATTTCTGTTCACAGATAACCATATGCTTTGTTCTAATAGTACCTTTATAAAGCTGCTTCTTTCTATTTTGTGATTCTATTTTTTTTTTTTTTTTTCTTCTTCTTCTTGACTTCTAATTGCTGCTATTATGTTTTGACAATCTTGCTGCATTATATTTGTTTTTAATGTTTTAATTTCTTCTTCTATATATTTGTCTATAGTTGTTTCTATTGTCACATTTGAGTCTTCTGTATCTTTTGTGTCTTCTTTATTCCTTCTTTTTTTTGTTGTTCTTTTTCTTCTTTATTTGTGTTCTGTCATAGTTCTTTTTTTTTTTATTACTATATCTACTGCATCTGTCATTTGTCTCATCTTTTTTATATATCTTTCTGGTGTAGTTATTTTTTCTTTTAACATTGTTTGATTTTTCTTACTACTCATGCTTTCTACTGCTATTAGATGTTGGCTTACAGGATTTGTTTCTTCTGCCTATTTTTCTATACTGGTTGGGTTCTTTATGTCTATTTTAATTATTGCTTCATATATTTTTTTAGCATTATCATCTTTATTAAGTCTGTTTTTTATAATGCTGCTGCAACTATATCTTTTATATTAAAATAGTTATCTTTATTTACTAGTTCTTGCTCTAATTCTTTGCTATCTATGAGTTTTAGTACTGCTTTTGCTCTTTACTTACCAACTTTAGCATCCTAAATTCTTTTGGTTTTATTTGTATCAACATCAGGCTATGCTTATATAACTATTTTTAGATGCTTCTATCACATGTAATTTGTAATACTTATGTGTCTATTCTGCCTATCTCTATACATATTTGTTTGTTTGTTTCCTTATATGCTTACATGGTCCAAAATAATCTGTGATTTTAGGTCAATGCTGATTTCTCAAAATTTTCTTTTTGGTTTTCGTTTTGTCAAGCTTGTCTTCTTTCTACTTATTATGTCTTTTTATTTTCTTTGTCTTTGCATTTACTAGATCTGTTTTAAGTACTCTTTATTTTTATTTAAGTCTTTGACTATTGTTTTTGATACTGGTTTTTGTATAAAATTTGATTTTCTTTTTTGTAAGTTTGTGTTTTGATGATCAGCAGAAAGAGTTGTATGATTAGAGTAATTAAAACTTATCTAAAATTAAATATTTAGTATATAATTTGATAATATGCTATACTTGATTCATAAAATAGACCAAATGTTAATTTTATAAATTGTTTAACCAATAGAAAAACATATATTAGAGTAAGTATATAATTGATCTGAGAGTCTACAGAGACATGAATAAGTATAGTTTTTTTAAAAGCATATATACTTAGTAACTAGGTTAAATAATATTAAAGATTTATTAATTAGTTAAGATTATAGACTATTTTGTTATTTTTTTCAGTTAGAAAAGTAAATGAATATGTTTTTTATAATTTCTTATATAATTATTTATTAATGTTAAAAAGAATATTAATAATAACTTTTAGTTTAAGTTACAGATAAACTAGTCTAAGCTCTTATTCTTGTATATAATTTTTATTTTGTTATAAATAACTTTAGTTTATTTTAGTATTTCAGTAATAAAATATACAATTAAAATTATTAATAAAGATATAAACAAAGCCTCACTTTAATACTAAAAAAAAAATTAATAATAACTTAAAAAGCAGTTTTATATAATATATTAGAGTTTTGAATTGTTAATATAAATGATTTTAAGATAAGTCTTTTGAAAGTAAGATTAGAATAAAATGTATTAAGTAGAATATATAAAGAATTAAGAACTAGGTGATGAAAGATATTAATTAAATTATTAAAATTAGTTAAGTTGTTAAAAATAATTTAATTAATAGAAGTTTGAATAGTTTAGTTAAGCAAAAGTATATTAGCTCAGATATGCCAATAGGAATAAAAATTAGCTAAGTTGTAATAAAAACAAGTAGTATCTAGATATTGGTTTAAGTAAATAGTATAAAATACTTAATATATTAGCAATTTATTGAGAAAAATTTTAATTTTAAAAGATTTTAATTAATTAAACTTAAAATTAATAATATTGTATAAAAGTTTTTAGTTATAATTAAAATAAAACCAAATAGATCTTTTGCTTAAAGTATAATCACTTGCTGTTATATTTTTATGATATTTATATAGTTAAAATCTAAACTTTATATATTTACTTAATAAAGTATCTTGTAGAAAGTTATATATAATGTTGTTTCTATTGAAGAATATAATAAAAATTATAAAGATTTATATAATTAAATAAAAAAAATAGTAATGATAAATAGGATATAGATTCCATAACTTAATAATTAAGCTCCCATATCCCCATAGTCAAGGTTAATGGTTCAAGTCTAGCTAGAGACAAAATTGAAAGATTTTAGCTTCTGTAACCTTTAAGGAACCTGTAATTGAACACAAAGCTTTGTGGTCAAGTCCAAGTACAGTACATGATGGAAAAGATAATTCTCAGAAGAAAACTGACTTTGCAGAGTATATGCACTATGTGTGACAGTGGCATTATAAAAGGTTCCATTATACAAAAGTTTATGCATATAAGTTCTCTGAAGACAAGATAGTACCAACATCTTTATATCCAACTTATGGAGTACTTGATTGAGAGAATAATACCAAAATAATATGAACTGAAATAGTGAGAGAAGCAGTACATACATAAAAGGTTTGTAACAAAGAATTAGCCTTATCAAGATTAGAAGCACCTTTGGCATTGTGAAATGTTTAAGAATAAAAGGTAACCATCTGTATAAAAAAGTTGTAGCCTGTTCTGTACATCTAAAGGTTCCAAACCAGAACTCTAGTCACACCTATATGAAAGCCTATAGCCAAACAAGTAGAACATATCAATATAAATACTGTACTAATCATGGTTAAGATACCTAAATTAGAAGTTGAAACCTCTAGAACTTTGTGTTAGTAGTAGAAATGCTAGTCTATGGCTAGAAGAGAATATGTATCTATTCCTAAAATAGAGTTCTATCTATATCATAAAAGGGAGTACTTAAGAGGCAGGTTAGATGCACAATCTGTTAGACATAATACTAAGACCAAGAAGAGTTGCAAACCAGCAGCAGCAGCAGAAACTTGGCTTGAAATATGTGCTACTAGTACCTAAATTGGGAAGTTAGCAGCAGCAGCAGAAACCTGACTTGAGATACATGCTAGAGAGGCACCCTTTGGGCAAACCAAAGATAGTAGCTCAAAAGGAGTAAACAACCTGGTAGACCAATTTGGAGTTGTTAAAATAGGTTGTAAGACATATGAGAATATGCAGATTATCTAATATAATTAGTAGTAAAACAAAAATTCAGGTTAGATGTGAGTAAAATATAATACAAAACTCTGATAGGTTTAGGTTGCAGATAAATATGTCTGAGTCTTACATCTAATATAGATATATAGTAATAGATAATGTATAAATAGATTTGTACTAGCTATGACAAATATACTAATAAAGACTAAAGAGCATAACCTTACCTTAATACTAAAAAAAAATAATAATATTAAATATTATTTAGCAAAAGAATTTGCTTATTTATTAAAATTATTATCTAAATAAGTTTATACTTTATAGAAGATAATTTGTAGTTTATATAATTTAATAATATTTGAAAGAGTGTACTAAATAGATCATAAGTTAAATTTGAATAGTTTGTTAAGATGAGTTAAATTAAGTTAAAAGTTATTAAATTTAGAAATTACTAATTAAGAATTAGTAAAAATATTAACTACTAAATTGCAAAAAGCTGTTAAAATTATAATAATAATTAAAAAGAGCTTAGCTTTATATAATGAAAGTCAGAATTGTATTTTAGTAGAGAAGAAGTTAATAGTTTGATTATTATTATCAACTTGAATTTAACTAATACCTATTGTGTATTGATTAGTACTAATATTAATTACTAAACTATCAGTATAAAATAATAATTGTTAATAAAAATGATTATATTGTAATAAACAGATACAAAATATAGATAAGATTTTTTGTATCATATGATCTCAGACTCTCTGATCTAATCCCAAAAGTTTGTCATATGGCCAATCAAAATCAAGTACATAATTCATACAGAAACTGTATTAAAATTGTTTACTAAACTTTGATTGAAGATATTTCAGCAACCAATTAATCAAATTTGATGAAATATTTTTTATTCAAATTCTACATTTCTGTAAAATTTGAATAAAAAAATTTTTATCAAATTTGATCAATTGGTTTCTAAGATATCTTTATTAAAATTTGGTAAAAATTTCAAAACATATATTATACAGGAACTGTACTGAAATTGTTTACCAAACTTTGATCAAAGATATTTCAGCAACCAATTAATCAAATTCAATAAACTTTTTTTTATTCAAATTCTATATTTTTTGTAAAATTTGAATAAAAAAATTTTTATTGAATTTGATTAATTGGTTATCAAGATATCTTTAATCAAGGTTTGTAAAAATTTTAAAACATATGTCATACAGGAATTATATAAATTTGTTTATCAAACTTTAATTAAAAATATTTTAGCAACAAATTGATCAAATTTAATAAAAATTTTTTTATTTGAATTCTACAGAAATGTAAAATTCAAATAAAAAAATTTTTATTAAATTTGATTAATTGGTTGCTGAGATAACTTTAATCAAAGTTTGGTAAAAATTTTAAAACATATATCAAAGTTTAATGAAAATTTTAAAATATATATCATATAGAAACTGTATTAAAATTGTTTATCAAACTTTGATCGAAGATATCTTGGCAACCAATTAATCAAATTTAATGAAAATTTTTTTATTTGAATTCTACAGATCCATAGAATTCAAATAAAAAATTTTTATTGAATTTGATTAATTGGTTGCTAAAATATCTTCATTCAAAGCTTGGTGAAAATTTTAAAATATATATTATACAGAAACTGTATCAAAATTGTTTACCAAACTTTGATCAAAGATATCTTGACAACTAATCAATCAAATTTGACAAAATTTTTTTATTTGAATTTTATATTTTTGTAGAATTTAAATAAAAAATTTTTCATCAAATTTGATCAATTGGTTGCTGATATATATTCAATTAAAGTTTATAAAAATTTTAAAATATATGTTATATAGAAACTGCACTAAAATTATTTATCAAACTTTGATCAAAAATATCTTAGCAACCAATTGATCAAATTTGATAAATTTTTTTTTATTTAAATTCTACATTTCTGTAGAATTTGAAAAAAAATTTCATTAAATTTGATTAATTTGTTGTTAAGATATCTTTGATCAAGATTTGATGAAAATTTTAAAATATATATCAAAATTTGATAAAAATTTTAAAACATGTTATACAGAAACTGTATTGAAATTGTTTACCAAACTTTGATCAAAGATATCTTGGCAACTAATTAATCAAATTTGATAAAAATTTTTTATTCAAATTCTAAATTTCTATAGAATTCAAATAAAAAAATTTTCATCAAATTTGATCAATTAGTTGATGAGATATCTTTAATCAAAGTTTGGTAAAAATTTTAAAATATACAGTATATTATACAAAAACTGTATCAAAATTGTTTACTAAACTTTGATTGAAGATAACTTGTCAACTAATTAATTAAATTTAATGAAAATTTTTTTATTTGAATTTTACATTTCTGTAGAATTCGAATAAAAAAAAATTCATTAAATTTGATCAATTAGTTGCTAAGATATCTTCAATCAAAGTTTGGTAATCATTTTGGTAAATTCCTGTATAATATATATTTTAAAATTTTTACCAAACTTTGATTAAAGATATCTTATCAACTAATTAATCAAATTCAATGAAAATTTTTTTTATTTAAATTCTACAGAAATGTAGAATTTAAATAAAAAAAATTCATTGAATTTGATCAATTAGTTGCTAAAATATCTTTGATCAAAGTTTAGTAAACAATTTTGGCACAGTTCCTGTATAATATATATTTTAAAATTTTTATCAAACTTTGATCAAAGATATCTTGGCAACTAATTGATCAAATTTGATGAAAATTTGATTAATTGGTTTCTGAAATATCTTTGATTAAAGTTTGGTAAACAATTTGATCCAGTTCCTGTATAACATATTTTAAAATTTTCATCAAACTTTAATATATATTTTAAAATTTTTACTAAATTTTGTTGAAAATATCTCAGCAACCAATTAATCAAATTCAATGAAAATTTTTTTATTCAAATTCTATATTTCTGTAAAATTCAAATAAAAAAATTTTTATTAAATTTAATTAATTGGTTTTAAAATATCTTTAATCAAAGTTTAGTAACTAATTTTAGTACAGTTCCTGTATGATATATATTTTAAAATTTTTATAAACTTTAATTGAAGATATCTTAACAACTAATCAATCAAATTCAATGAAAAATTTTTTATTTGAATTTTACAAATCTGTAGAATTTGAATAAAAAAAAAAATCTGTCAAATTTGATCAATTGGTTGCCAAGATATCTTTAATCAAAGTTTGATAAACAATTTTGATACAGTTTCTGTATAATATATATTTTAAAATTTTTACTAAGCTTTGAATAAAGATATCTCAATAACAAATTAATTTGATTGATTGGTTGCTAAGATATCTTTGATCAAAGTTTAGTAAACAATTTTGATACAGTTTCTGTATAACATATTTTAAAATTTTTATCAAACTTTGATATATATTTTAAAATTTTTACCAAACTTTGATATATATTTTAAAATTTTTACCAAACTTTAATTGAAGATATCTTGGCAACTAATTAATCAAATTTAATAAAAATTTTTTTATTTGAATTTTATAGAAATATAAAATTTGAATAAAAAAAAATTATCAAATTTAATTGATTGGTTGCTGAGATATCTTCAATCAAACTTTGGTAACCAATTTCAATACAGTTTCTGTATAATATATGTTTTAAAATTTTTAGCATATTTTGATCAAAGATATCTTAGCAATCAATCAATCAAATTCAATGAAATTTTTTTATTCAAATTCTACAGAACTGTAGAATTTGAATAAAAAAAATTTATCAAATTTGATTGATTTGTTGTTGCAATATTTTTATTCAAAGTTTGATAAACAATTTTAGTACAGTTTTTCTATAAATTATATATTTGATTTTGATTGGTCATATGACAAACTTTCAGAATTAGATCAGAGAATCAGAAATCATGTGATATAAAAAATCTTATCTACATCTTGTATCTGTTAATGAAGAACTAGTTTGATTGCATTGATGACAAAAAAAGATTAAAAAGAATTATATTTGTGAAGAGTATAAGAAACAAGTAGTTCATTTTTAAGAGAATTGTAACACAAAAGAGTTTTAAAATAGAAGAATAATATTACTTTATTTTTAACTATGTAATATTTAAGGGGTTGGGCTCCATAGCTTAATTGTTAAGCTGCCAACTCCCCACAGACGAGGTCAACGGTTCAAGTCGGGCTGGAGGCAAAATCCAAGGATTTTAACTCTGTAACCTAATATAGGAGCCAAATTGGATGCGAAGCCCTGTGGTAAGTCCCAAGGTGAAGTACAAGGATGGATTAGGAATTCCCGGAAGGAGATCGACTCTGCAGAGAGAAGGCACTACGTGTGACAGCGGCGTTACAGAAGGTTCTACTACTAAAAAGTGTTGCGCGGGTAAGTCCTATCGAGACGAGGCAGCACCAACATCTCTGTA
>CAJVQA010010405.1:0-11412 GCA_910591915.1 Cetraspora pellucida | reverse complement strand
ACAAGAAGCAGTTTAGAAAAAGAAATACAAAATTAGAAGAGATGTCAGAAAGCTGAAAAGAAATCTATAAACCACAAGACCATATTAAAGAAGAATGGTATAAAAAAATCAGAAAGAAAATTAAAGAAGAAAAATGAGATAGAATAATTAGAGAACTCAAGACAGAAACAGCTTCAAAAATATCAAGAATAAGTTACATCTTAATCAAATGAGCAGGAAGAAAAACTCAAGAGGTTTTTAGAGCCTATGCAAATTTGTGCTTAGAAATAGGAGAGATACCAATAAAATGGAAAATAGCACAAGTATATTCAATATCAAAAGACATAGAATAAAAATATAGTTTAAATAATATTTATTCAATAGCCCTAATTGAAACATTCAGAAAGGTTGTAACAAAGTCAATAATGAAAAGACTTAGCAAAATATTTATAGAAAAAGAAATACTTAAAGGACTAAACTATGCAGGCTTACTAGGAAACTCAACAGAATAACCCATACATGTTCTAAACATAATAATAGAAGAAGCAAAAGAAAAGAATAAAGAGATGTAAATACTTCTGCAAGATATGAAAAAGGCATTTGACTTAGTTTCACTCAAAAGTCTTGAGCTAGCCTTATAAAAAATCAAATTATCTAAAATAACAATTAAATATATATTAAACCTTTTTTATAAAAGACAGCTTAAAATAATCACAGCACATGGTCTGACAGAAAAAATAATAGCAGGAAATGGAATAAATCAAGGTAAAGTAATATCACTACTAATATGGTGCCTTTTCTATAACCCATTATTAGAAAAGATACAGAAAGATAAAAGGTTAGACTATACAGTAAAACAAGAGTTTGAAGAAGAAATACACTGTAACAACATTACAAGCCATCACCAAGCAGCAATCATATATGCAGATGATACAACATGGATTGCAAAAAGCAAAAAACAACTTCTAGAGATCCTAAAGGTAGCAAAAGACTTTTTTAAAATGAATAACATCAAGATAAATGGATCGAAATCAAAACTAATAATAATGAACAGAAAAGCTAAGAAAGAAGAAAGAGAAATAAATTTTAGAGGAAACAAGATAATAGAAGAGCCAAGAAACAAAATAGTACATTCATTAGAAATTTGGCTAAACAACAAAATGCGAGAAGTCTTAGTAAAGAAGAAAGCAAAAGGAATAATAAGCCAGACAATAAGAAATTTTAAATATAAAAAATGATGATGAGCCAAATAACATATATAAACAATATAGTAATAATACCAAAATTAAGCTACATGTTGCAACTAACAAAGATATTAGAGAAAGGAATAAATGAAATATACCAACCAATGATATGTTTAGAAAAACAAAAAAGTGGCTTATCAAGAATATTAAAAAACTGTATAATAGAACACAAAGATCTTGGTAGTTGCAAAACTCTGTAACAAGAACTAATAATGAAACAAATAGGAGGCCTAATAGCAAGACTAAACAGAAAGGATAAACTAGAACAACTAACAAAACTGAAAATAATATAAGGTTGTTAAAGAGCAAGTTTGACAAAAGATATATAGAAAGTAGAAAAACTGCTAGAAGATAAGTCATGTTGGAAGAACAATCTAGCTTGCTTAATGATAGTCAAAGCAAAAAAATTAGAAATAAATATAAATACAGAAAGTGAACTATAGACAACAAATAGTTATAGTTTTAGAGTAGTTGAACTAGTAGAATTACAATTATAAAAAAAAAGCAAAACCAAAATAAGTAAAGCATAACTTATATGTTTAAACCAACTACTTGATACAAAAGAAGAAAGACTAATAACATGGCAGCAATTCAAGACTTATTAGAATCAGTTAAGCAAAGGCAAAAAGACAGAGTGGTTCAAAATAATAGAGACAAAAGTACTTAATGAAATCAAAAGCAGAGAAGTTAAGAAACAATTTAAAACAGACAGATGTAACATGCAGACAATAAAGATCAAGTGAAAAACCCTGTTAAAGGATAGAAGAAAAAAAGAATAAATAATACATAGTGCAACAGAGAATAGACAAATGAGAAGAATAGTTAAAAAGAAGAAAAAAAAGCTATTAATAAAATATTAGCAAATGCATAATATAGAAAATGACTTAATAACAAAAATCAACAAATGCAAAGGGTGTTCAAGAGATGAAGAAACAAAAGAAAATATTGGATAAGAATTAACAATAATATAAATACAGTCTCAGATATGCTAATAAGGAAAAACAATAATATAATTAAGGCAGCTACCAACTAATTAATAGAATATATAAGAACAAAAGAACTGAGGAAAAACAAACAGAAACTAATAGGACTAAAGATATTAGAAGGCCTAAAAATAGAACTAATTAGAAAACAAAAAATAAGAAAGAATGTTAGTTAAGAGCTAATAAAGATCTTAAGAAAAAATATATTAAGAAACAAAAACATATACAGACAGTGTAACAAATAAAAGAAATGAAAAAGAGGTAACGGACAAAAATATAGGTATAGGTTGGATACAAATAGCTGAAGCACAAAATTGGTCAGAAGAAGAGGTTGCATTAGGAGTAAAAGGATGGCCTATGTCTATTATAGCTGAGGTGCTAGCAATATGGGCAACAATCTTAACAATGCCAAAAAAGAAAAAATTAGTAATATTTACAGATAGCAATGCAGCAATTAGAAACATTAGCAAAGAATTAGCATATATAAATAAAAATAAAGTTCTCAAAAAGAAAAATGCATTATGGGTATTGAAGATAATAGAAATAGTAAAAACAAAAACATACAAATAGAGTGGGTCAAAGTTAAAAGTTATAGCAAAAAAATAGATGGAATAATAAAGCTGATAGTTTTGTGAAAAAGGAAACATTAAGCAGAAAAATAATTTTTCCAGAAGAAGTTAGCTATGAAGAGATAGAGTACTGCCTAGAGTAGAAAAACAAGCAAAAAGACATACTTGCAAAACTTTTATATAAAATAGTAACAAATGCCAGATTGAATGTAGAGTGGAAAGAAATAATAGCAATCAAGAATATTGAGCCAGAAGCAGAAGTAACAATATACAATTGGACATACTTTTGAAGAAGGCTAGATTCATCTAAAGGAGTATGCTGCCTAACAAGAAGAAGCAGTACAAGAAGAAATGCTTTCATAAAATGTATATTGGACAAACTCCCAACATTGGAAGAACTTAATAGAAGAAGGCCAGATATATATATAACAGCAGAATGTCAAGTTTGCCAAAGCAAAATTAAAGAAATACAAGAACATTTGGCATTATGTAAAGGACAAGCAAATTTATAGAAAAGGATACAGAAAGTATCTATCATGACAGCATGAAACAGTTTAAAAGAAGAAAAAAAAATATGAGTTCCATCTTAAGTATTATATATGGCACTTTTTGGACAAACAGAGTGAGAGGAAATAGAAATAAAAAAAGTACTGATCAAAGGTCTAATTCCAAAAACAATGCAAGACAGGTTATTTTAAATCTTAAGTATGAAAACAAGACAGCATTTTGCAAACATATTAGCAGAAACAACATGAAATACATTCTATGAACAAGTCTGAAAAATCCATTACAAAAAGGTCAACACATAGGAAAAAGAAAGAGGAATAACAAGCAAAGAGAAAAAAAAAAGACTAAAGAGAAGAGAAAAGTCAAACATAAAGAAAAAAAAAAAGGCTAATTAGCAAGCAATAGAAGAAAGGTGAAAGAAAACAAAAGAAAAAGAAGAGTAAATAAAAAAAAAAAATTAGGAAGACAATTAACAAGCTTGTCATGAAAGGGTGAAGACCCTTTTATTACAAACTTTAAGTAGTTAGACAAGCAGCTTACTTCTGCTAAAAGTAATGTGACAGGTTGCACTTAGATGCTATTAGAGTAGCTGGGTAATGTTAGGCTTAGTTGTTAGATAAATTTATGTAATTATTGTAATAGTTTCAAAAATCTTAATAAAGCACTAGCATGACTGCTTAAAAAAAAAAAAAATAGTATTATATTTTCTTTTTTTATTATCTAGATATTCATTTAAAGTTATTAAGGTATATATAAAAGCATATAGTAATATATATTTTCTTTTTTTATTATCTTTATATTTATTTTATAAGTTCTTTAATATAACAGCAAAACAAAGATATATGAAGGCATATATTAATATATATATTATTTTTCCTTTTTTTGATTATTATTTACTTTCATTTTCATCCTCTTCTTTTTCAAACTTTAATAGCCTCTAAAGAAAGTATTTTGAGATTTGCAATGTTTTTGTGATTTTATTATCAACAGGATCTAACTTACTTATATCTATATATAAAAGGCAAGATTAATATAAATTTTTTTTTTTTTGAGTTAAAGTCATTGTCTATAGGAGTTGATGTTTTTATTCATGTATTTGAACATAGGTGCCTCTAGAGACTTCCTTATATTGGAGGTTACAACTAGCCACATATGCATTTTTGGTGCCTAATTTAAGTAGTCCACTTATACATTACTATACAGATTCTACACTAGGTGCTATACCTGCAAGCCAACTACAGGTCTTGCCTATTTAAACCCTCTGCATATATAGTCCACTATGTCTCACAAGGACATCTTTAAGGCTACACCCATCCAAAGTACCTGATGCCTTCAAGTACTCTTAGGACTAGTTTATCCTTGACAGAAAACTTACTAGAACCTTCTATGTCCTACACATAGCTAATCTAGTTTTATGCAATATGCTATAGTTATCTAATACTTGCAGTTACAGAGGTTACCTGTTTAACTGCTACATTACACTATTTCTACTTTTGTAAAGTTTACTAGAATCCTAGTATCTATCATTACAATGTCTTCTCTATCATCCTTTACTAACTGCTACTTAGAACTGACAGGACTCTTTTGACTTCTAATCCAAATAGCCTGATATGATATACTTATATATCCTTTTTCTCCGGCAATTCTAGCAGCCTAGTTGTTCATATGCTTCTCTACATATTTTGACATCTGGTTTATTTATCTATCTCTTTGGGGATGTTTTATGAGCTTCTATCAGTCTGATCATATTGTTGAAAGTTTATACTATCTTTTTACTTGGGAATTTTCAAGTAGGCTTCCAACTCTTTAGTTCCTTAGTTTACTGCACCCAGTAGGCTTATCATGGATTTGCACTGAAGTTTTATATGACATCGGTTATTAACATTCCTCTATGTATATGTAACATTATACTTGGCATAGATGCCCTAAGCTCCTATTTGAGATAATGCAACTTAAGATTACAGATACATAAATCCAACTGATCGTCAAGAGACAGTTTGTCATAACACAGATTAATTTTCAAATTTCATTATAGGTAGAATTTGAACCTTAGACCTGCTACTTGGAGGATGACAACCCACCACTATACTAAGATCACCATTCTCTAGTTAATATAATTTAAATACAATTTAAATTAATATATTTATTTTAATTTACCTAAAACTATATTTGATACTTGATAGCTAATAGTAGCTTCAGTTACAGTATTCTCTTTAAATATATGTGCAAAACTTCTATAGATCATTATGTCTTCTAATTCTAAGATTTAAAAAATATATATGTTATTTCTGAAATTGAACTTACAGATTGAATTGATAAATAAGAGTAAATAGTAGAAGAAAAAATATGTATATTAATTTATTATATATTTAATAAAGATTGATATCAGTAATTACTTGAACATATTCTAAAATCTTACTGATATTGATAATTATAAGATATATGATAAACTGATTCTATCTATGAAATCTACCTAATTTAGAAACTAAAATTTTACTAATTTAAATATTATATATGATCCTCATATTAAAAAGCACATTTTAGCAATTTTTAATTTTTTTTTTTTTATTATTATATAATATCAAGTAGGAAAATTATTAATACATGAGTATAATAAATGTATAAGTAAGAATTATTTCTAAGCTACACTATTGTTGCTATATACTAACAACATCTAGTGTGATATTATCCTTTAGTTATCTGTTATTAGTTAAATCAACTATTGTAATTATTAATTACAGAAAGAAGTAAAGAGAACCTTTGGGGTTGTTAAAGTTAATAAAAGCAATTATATATAGAAAAGGTTTGAAAAAGAGTTTTAGAAATAAAGAAACCTATATCAGTATTAAATATAAAACTATTGTTAGTAGAATTGAAAGGTTGTAGAATAGGTAACTGGATATTGTTTTTCTTTTTAGTTGAGGCAATAATTCCTTATACTAATTTCTATTTATATTGTTTAGTATTTCAGGTTTGCCAAATAGTAGAGTTGAACCAGTTAAGTAGAAAGTTGGATAGAAGGATAAGAAAATTGTTTGTTAGTTTTTTTAAAGTAGGTTAAAGTTGTTTGTATTTGTCAAAAGTTATTGTTCATTGGATGAGTAAGAGTATTGTATTATATATAGTAGAATTTGGAAAAGAGTTTTGTAGATTTAGGATTTGTACTATTGTATGTAATAAGGCTTCTAAGAGATTTAATAAGCTTAATGTATTTGAAATTTTGTTGATAAGGATGTTATATGGATTGTAAGTCTAAAGTAAACATTGTAATAGATATATAATATTTTCATATTGATTGCAAGATAAGCAATTTGAGGTTAAGAAAAGGAGAAGATAACGAATATTCAAATTTGCCATTATGGATAAGTTATTAAGAAGTATTTTGTTTCTAATAGAGTATAATTTAGGGCTTGAGTTTTGAGAATTAATAATTTCAGTAAGTAGTTAAATATTTAAAGTAGAAAGATTCCATAGTGATTTGAGTTAGAAAAGTTTGTTGAAAGTTTGGATAGAGAGTAGATTCCTGCAAAATTTATATAGTTTGTATATGATTGGTATTTCTTTATAGGTAAAGAAAATAGGTAGGTAGAAGGAGTCAAGATTAAATTTTAGTTTGGTTTTACTAGCACTTTGTTTAGCTAAAGTGTCAACTATGTTATGTAGGGTATTGTTAGAATGTGATTTAACTTTATAAGTAATATAATTAATATTTTTGAGTTTTGTTAAATAATTTAAAATATGAATGATATCCTAATTATTTTGTTTGGTTTAAGAGTTGTAGTTGTAAGATATTGTGTTTGTGAGAGTTTGGATAGTAGATAGACTATCAAGATGAATATAGATTTGATAATTAGTAGATAGAATAAGAAACAAGAGAATAAGTGCTGTGAGTTCTGCTCATATAGAATTTAGTGCATGAGGTATAGAGGCATTAAATTTAATTTGTATATCATTTTCAAGAATTCAGACAATGCCAGTAGATATGTTATATGTTTGTGAATTGAGTATAGAGGCATTGGTATAAAAGTGTAGATTATTTGAATTGAGGAATAGTATTTTTTGATGAAGGTTTATGAGTTGATTTTGGTATATAGGATTTAATATTGTGTTTTGTATTAGGATGATTTCTGAAGAGAGTAATAAAAAAAATGATAAAGACTGTGAAGCAGGTTTATACAACTGCATGAATGTTTTGAAGTGCTTGAATTTCTTGAATATTTATATTAAATTTAAAATATTGTAGTCTTTTTTGAGTTTTACATTTTAGATTAATAGTTTGTTTGTAATTTATTTGAAATGTTGTAGATGTAGGAGAGATGTGAATTGTGTTAGTTTTTAAATTGATAATTTGATATTTCTAAAAAAGTATTTGAGCAACTTTTAATTTAATTTTTGAATAAACATATAATTTCATATATGTTTTATTTAATTTATTTAAAATTGTTTATATGCAAGACATTTCATATAATAAAATATATATTTTTTAAAAGTTAACCAATGCTTATCTAAAGAATTGGCTAGTTCTGCATAAACCTCTAGCTCCTTAGAAACCTCTATTTGCTTACCTTTATTTTTACCTTTCTCTGTTTTTTTACTTTTATTACTAATTACTTTAAATACTGCTAGTTGGTCAAATTCTTTTTGTCAAATTTAGAGTTAGTATTAGTTTTTACTATTTTGAATTATAAAAATAAGTGCTGCAAAGCTAAAACATGCAAATCTTATAAGATTTGTATATTTTAGCTTTGCAGCATACAAATAAAAAATATTTGTTAAATAATAATAAATAGATTTATATCTGTAAATAAAGGTTTAAAAATTTTTTTTTGAACAATACTGCAGGTACTGTAGGTTTTAGGCAGAGAATTGCTTGGACTAGCTACAAGTTTGTAGTTACTATCAGAAGAAGACTCAAAATCACTATGAGTAATATGTTGTTCCATTAAAGTGCTAGCAATATTAGCTGATTTTATTAAGCTATTAGAATCAGCAGATAATGTTGAACTATTAGTATCAGAACCAATTCATGAATCAGAAATTAGACAGTCTGATGTGTTAGATGGTGGTATAAAGTTTTTATCAACTAAATAGAGTGTATTCATCCAATAATATTGGCTTGTTTTTCTCTGACCTTTTGTAGCAACTACTCTTTTGGCTAATTATAAAATTTTTTTAAACTAAAGAAGATTAAATAAATAAAATATTTTCAATCTGCATAAATTATTAAAAAAAGAGAAAAAAAAACTATAAAAAAAAATAAAAAAAGTATGCTGTCAAAGTAAAAGATGTGACTTTTAAATTTAACCAATATAAAATATCTAAATATTGCTAATATATAGAATAAATCAATAAAAATTAAGCAAATTTTTTAAAAAAAAATTAGATAATAATTTGCTTAATTTTTATTAACACAATCTGCTCTTGTTGTAAAGTGATTTAGATAAGAAACTTCTGTATTCTATAGCATTATATAAAATATATATAGTATAATTTAAAAGATTGCTTTATTATAACAAAGTATCTTCTATAATAGAGTTGTTATAACAATAATTAATAAATATTACTATCAGCTTTCAAGGTTGAATCTAATAATAAAAATAACAAAATTGAAAGCCCAAAGTCTTATTTTTTCTTGATTTTAATAACTTAAATATAGATAAGTTTAATACTGATAGTTATATAATATCTTAGAGAAATGCTAATTTTTATCTAATATCTTGATAACCTAATCATTATGGTCATTTTCTTGATGAATCTTATCTCTACATTCTCTATCTGCCTTTTTCTTGTCAGTTTTAGAAATTTCCTTACTATAGTAACCTTTAATAGTTAAAACATACTTAAGATCTGATATTGATTGATTTTTAGATACATTTTTAGGCAAATTTTGATATAAAACCTAACCTTTTATTTTTTTCAAGTAAGAAAAGCCACTTTTTTACTTTCACATTTTCTAGATTAAAAATAAGATAAATAATGCTGATACTTATATTAATATTTTCCTAATAATATAATCTAAATAAGACAATAAAATAAATATTAAAATAAAATAAAATAAATCAAAAAAAAATAAATAAAATAAAATAAATAATAAAATAAAATAATTATAATAAAATAAAATAAAATAAATAAAAAAGAGTAATAAAAATAAAAAAATAATATATAGCAGAAGCACATATGTTGCATCTTAATTTTTTTTTTACACATTCATACTTATCTAGTGACAGCTTTCTAAGTGTTTCTTCTACTGATGCCAATGATGCTCCTGAATCATTTAAATTATTTGGTAGTTTTTAGTATGATATTTTGTTACATCACACTTTACAATTCAGAAAGGACCAGATAGAAATTTATTTCTAATTTTTTTTTATTTTTTAAACTGGATTCAGTTGATCTTAGAAATTCAAATTGTCAAAAGAAAATAATACATCAGTCTATTACAATAAAAAATCAATATATTGTATAAAAAAAACAAAAATCTACTAATAACTAAAATTAATTAAACATATCTTTGTCATAAATATTACAGCAAAGCTATGTTTAATTAATTTTGATTTTTAATTAATTAACCAATATTCATATTAAATTTAAACTTACATATAAAAATGATTTTGTATTACTATTTGAATCAATGCTGCTAATATCACTATTAGTTTCTTCAGTACTGCTGCTTGTTGCAGATGATGGTTTTGATATTTTTTTCTTTTCTAATATTTTGTTTTATATAAATATATGTATAATTTACTAATAAAACCAAACTATTTAAAACATTTCAAACCATATGCTGATTAATATTACATAGTTTTGGCAATAAAAATAAATTAGCCTATACTAGTGCTTTGCTAATTACTATATTGTTTAAGATTCCTAAATAGTTTGGGTTATATCTATAAACTTGTCTAACAATATATAGAATTCTGATATATACCTTTTGGCAAAAATGAAAATAAAGATAAAGAACTATGTCTTCTTTTTCTGCTGCTTTTAACTACTGTTCTTTCTTAGGGCCTGCCTTTTCTTTTAGATAGAACTGCTCAATTATGATATCATTTATATATTGTTAAAAGAAGAATAAATAACATAAAGAAAAAAATAAAAAAGAATTATAAAAGAAATAAGAGACTTGTAAAAGATAAAAGAACTATAAAAAAATTGAAAAATCTTATTTTTTTAATATTTCTAATAATTTACTGCTAGCAAAATTGATTGATGAAGTATGAAATATCTAAATAAATATTATTATTATTACTACATTTTAAACTTTATTATATCAAATATCAGTACTTAACTATAATTTATCATCTGTTTTACTAATTATTTTTATTTTTGACAATGATTTAATTTTGAATACAGTTGAGAAATAGCCTTCAGACATTAATTAATAAAATAAAAGAATAATATACATATTTATTCTCTGCTTTACAGAAATAAATAGTATAATTGTTCTTATTTTAATATTGGTATTTATTAGAAATTCTAATATTAAAATTTTTTATTAATATTAGGAATTTTATAAATCCAATATTAATATTAATTATTTAATATCAATATTATCTTACTTTAATAATTCTATCATACTAAATTTATTATTACTGCAATTAATATTGGAAATTTTATCATAAAATTCTAATATTAATAATCTTTATTTTTTTTTTAATAGTAAATATAACAGGTATTTATTTCTTTTTAATAGTAAATATAAGTTGTATAACAGATAAATAAACAATTAAATTTCTGTAATTTATTTGTTATATAAAAATAAATCTTTATTGAATGTTTTATATTTAATAACAGTATATCTTGCTTTGACTTTAATATGCTCGCAATCTGAGATCCAGGTTAGATGTTTACTTGATTTGTTCTATGAAATGATTATTTTGTAGTTTTTCTAATCACAGTATAATCAAGTAAAACAGGTTATTGAGGTTACACATATTAATATTGTCTTAATGTAATAATAATGGCTTGTTATGTTATATTTATACTATTAATATCAGAATTAAAGTTTGATAAAATCTGATAAAAAATCTAATATCGATATTATTTGTATAATATATATTTTATTTGCGATAGTTTTATTTCTATATAAATATCACTTAGTAATACTGAAATTCAACAATACTTAAATAA
>CAJVQA010010404.1:0-11413 GCA_910591915.1 Cetraspora pellucida | reverse complement strand
GCCTTGAAAATGACCTTACAGGACATAGTAAATCATATGATCCAAACTTGATTTTCAAGGCAAAGACCCCATATAATAATAATAGTTTAACAAAATATTTGTAATTACAAATATTAATCAAATTATAATATATTATATAAACCTAGATCAGTTGTATATAAAACATAATAAGTTCTAGTAAATCTTTTGTTAAAAATAAAATAATCCTAAAATACTAATAAGAATCAGAAACTTAAATACAAGTTGAATTGTATATGTAAAAGGTTTAAATAAACAAAACCCATAATTGACTTACAAGTATAATATCTAGTATAAAATCTGTATAGTATATATAGACAGACTACTTAAATTAAGCACTAAAAGTGCATGTAACCTCCTATATAAGTGTACCTTTGAAAGTCCCCATATTCATAATAACTTAATACAAAAAAAAAATTATGATACCCTCTTATAATTCTTTTTAAATTCATTTGAACTCAATATATATTTTAATTATCATTTTTTGAATTCATTTGAACCCAACCTAGTTTTAATTAATTCATTCTAAGTTCATTTAAACTCAACCTGGGTTTATATAAGTCTAAATTCATTTGAACCCAACTCAATAGCAAGTCTCATTTTAATGTGAGCAATTTTACTATAAACCTCATTAGTACCTAACTTTATTAGAAACACTAACCTTAACTTAAACGAACTTAAAGATTTTTTGGTGCGTCACAATACGTATTATCATGCAACAGTAACCTTTTTGCGGCGTTCTGGGTAAGATCTAGTGATATGAATCGAAAATCGATTAATCGTTAGTTGACTTAGTTGACAACTAATCGATTAACAATTTTGACCCAACTATCAATCGATTAACCAACTAATTGATTAATGAATTAACTATTAATCGATTAATTAGTTAGTTGTCTTTATTTTAATTGGTTTTTAATAAACTTAAATTAGATCAATTAATTGATTAATTGATTAGTTAACAGTAATCGTTTTTTTAAAAAAAATTTTAAAAAAATTTCTGACTTTTGATCTTGTGATCAGGTGTAACGTGATCGATTTCTAAGTAAAAAATTGCGTGTAAAATTAAATCTAAGAAAACCGCGTTATAATTGGTATAATTAAGGTTATGAGTATAACAACGTGACGACCATTAGTATAATTTCACGAGAGCCATTTTTAATTAGGCCGCAGAAGATGGTTTCCTAATAAAAAAAGTGAGTTCATTTCGATTTTTACATTACACCTGATCTTAAAATTCGATTGGTCAAAATTTAAGGGTGAACAATTTTTGTGGGAACTCTACCTGCTACTAAGACTCTAAACGCGATTTCACCCTAACGTGATCTAATTTACGACGCGGGTTTCATCTTTCCTATTACAGTATAATTAATATTACGTAATTTAAAGAGATTTTATCATTACCAATAGTTATATGCTAATTAAAGTATGATAAATAAGATGGAAATTTACGAGTTTACTACAAGCTACTGTGAGTCTTACATTGTAAATTTTACGAGTTTATAACTTAAATATAGTATTTTAATACAATACAAAGTTTTTTTTAACTTTCATAATACACATTTCGCGAAATTTGCTATAATATTACGTATGTGGATTTTTTTTTTATTGCATATTACAAGTTTGTAATTATGATCAAAACGAGTTTCTGGATATACAAAAAATAAATATAAAAATGTCATATTTACGTCAATTGAAGATCAAACTTCTTTTCTATCTGTTAACTTTTTTCCTATCATTTAAAAGAATTTTAAAATTGTTTGTACAAAATACATGGATTTTGTTTCGTAATCTTTGACTTTAGAAAGTGTACATAAGGTTCATAACAATGAGAATCAGGCAAATAAAGCCAGAAGATCGAAAAAGGAGATCTGCTATGAAGTCTCAAGAGGTTGATATCAAGTTTATAAACATATACGTATTAATAATTATTTATGATTTATTATTTTTTTTTCTTTGAATAACTATCAGGGTCGGCAGTGGAACAATCGATGGGCCTACCCTGACGATGACAAGGAAAGAGAAATATTAGATATGTGGAATACATGTGACGACCCTTTAAATTCTATTCAAGATCTATCATCCACGGATATGGCAGAAATTCCTTTTAATTTGGATGATTACATTAAACATTTTAATGGTCAAAAACCCGATGTCAAAGGGAAATCTACCAATGGAGTTTGCGATTGGTTACGATCTCTTTCTCTCAATGATTTACCGACTAAACCACCACAAATGCCTTTGAAATCTCCTGATAATGATGATAGTTCAATGGCTCCGGAACATCAGACAAAGCATGTAGTATACAGATTGGTTTATGAAAAAAGTGCTTATGACGAGCAGGTAACGTGATATTTAATATCAATGAAATTTAAATAATTTAAAGATTTAAGGAATGATATTGATGAGATAATTAAATTTAGAATTATAAATGGGAAGTTAGTGAAGAAACAAGGTATTGTAATGTTAAAATTTTGATTTTGTATATCGCAAAAATTATTATTCAGCAATTATTTTAACAACATAATAAAGTAAAAAGGTTGACAAAAAGCCACCAAGAGTTATGGCTGAGTCTGAAATGTTAATCAACTTTGAGGAAAGCAAAAAGGTTGACAAAAAGCCGTCAAGAGTTATGGCTGAGTCTGAAATGTTAATCGACTTCGAGGAAAGCAAAAAAGTTGGCAAAAAACCGTCACAAGTTATGAATGAGTCTGCAATGTTAATTGACCTCGAGGAAATGACCGAGTCTGTAATGTTAATTGATCTCGAGGAAAAGAACGAACTTCCAATGGCACCAACACATAAAATTTCTGATGATCTCAGATCATTGGACATGGATCAATGGCATAAATTTTTTGCAAGACACTAAAATTTAATAGTTTTCAATTTCTTAATTACATTGCACCTGATTCTGCAATATGATTAATTAATCACTGATCACTCTGCATTCATCGCTGTAGGCTATAAATAGCAAACTTATTTTAAGCAATAAGATTTTTTAATGCTAGTAAACTTGATCTGTAAGAATTTGAATCAAAGATAATATGTAACAAATTATATAAAAAGCTTAAAATGTCAGCATTGTATTACATTATAGAATGAGAAAATTTAAATAATAGAAATATAATGATGTACGTGGGTTCTTACCGGTTATTTATAAAAATATCTTAGCAACGATCTGAGATACTGAACTTTAGAAGATTGCAAGGTTCTAAAATGCCACGTAATTGAGGTACGTATGTATTAGATTAAATGCTGCCAAGCGAAACCGGAAATTCTAAATATTGATATAGAATTTTTTTACGCAACGGAATGTGTGCTTTAATCAAAATTACTAAAGTAATCAATTGTACTGTTCTTTAATCACATGTTATTGTTTAAACTTGCACTTCGGTGTGTAAAGAATTAAATATTTAAGAATTTCTGGTTTCACTTTTTACTCTGTTAGTTTTTTATATTATTAATCCAAATTTTATTTATTATTTTTTTTTCATTTAAAAAGTTATTGGCGAATTTTTAATAATGTGGTTGAATAATAAATCGAGAAAGTTATTGATCCCGCAAAATGCTATACAATAAATTTCTACTTTCCGTTGTTAGATTAAGAACAAATTTAAATTACATTTAATTCGTACATTGAATGTTGTGTTCGAATTCAAATAAGTTTAAATTTAAATATGAAAATACAAGTAACCATATTTACTGGATACGTATTAGCTTTTCTTGCAGAAGTGATAATTTATATTGCATAGGTGATTTCACGCATATCAGAATCAAATTTCAAACCTCCCAGAAATACATGATGGGGCTTGTATACTAATTACTGAATTATATAATCAAAAATCGACAAGTCAATAGAGTTGACGTGCCAATTCATTCAAACCCCACGCATGGCATCTGTATTTGATAATTTGATAGTACATTTTTTCGTGTTAATGCTTCGGTAGATTATAAGAAAATTTCTTTAAAGAATATCTTACACTATATATATATATATATATTGTAATTAACTATACATCATATTTCTCTTGTAACTAATTTCGTCGTCTAATTTATTAACTAACCCTTTTTGCTAATGTGTTTAACTGGATTAATCCAAGATTTTAAATATAAACTTTTACAATTCTTGCAATTTTTTTCTTTAAACCAAATTCTTAATGAAATAGCTTTCACGACACTCTAAAAATTAGGTTTCATTTGTCGGATGTGTTTTTAATACAAAATTATCATGAAAACAATTAAAATCTACAAAAAAAAGCACCTAGATTCCATTGCACTCGATAAAGTTAACTGATGTTGGTTATAATACATACTGATTTAGTAGAACCGTTTTTCAGGGAAATGACTTTAGGAACATACAGTAACCGTTATCCTCAACATAAAGCAAAGAATACTAATTTACAAAATTTTAGACTACGAGTATTATGTGTTTGAGCCGATAATAAACCGGATGAATTTACTTCCAATACTCATGGTTTTATATAAATACGCGAGCGAGAACACAATTTATTGTTATTCAAAAACAAACCAAATAAATAATAGAATCGTTAATATTTTCAAAAAGTACACTATCGGATATTATCGATCTAGTATGAAGGAATTATCAAAGCACACTGTTCTAAAAATACTAGTATTTATTTACATATATAACCAAAAGTGAATATTATTGTGTAAAATCCGACATTAAATCTTTAACGATCTTTTTTCAATAAATTGTATCTATGGCAAATTTGAATAATCAACTTAGGACATTTAAAAGTTGAAAAAGTTTAACCGATTCTATTACTAAAAAAATCACCGAAAATAATCAAAAAATCATGGTCAAGAGATGCTATTGCTGGTATTGAATTGTCATCCTAAATGGATGAAAAAAAATGTATATACACTTAGCGATTATTCCCTAATTAAATCGTTCATTGTGTTTGGTGCAAATAAGAAAAACACTACTTGAGCATGATTTACATAAAGTTGTCTTCACATATATCCCTTTAAAACCTCAATGTCCAGTTTAGGGTCAATTTTTCCGGTGTAAAAGTAGTATAAAATTCGTTTGAAAGTCTTGTAATCGACATAATCAATGTGTATTGCCTTCACATCAGAACTTTGTAATTGTTTCAAAGTTTCATTACTTAACTATAAATTACGATTAATAAGATAACAAAAATATATAAATCATTAATATCATTTTGCAAAGTAAGAAATAATTCATAAATATCTACCTTGTCGATTTCATATATCCTATCATTATCGGACTTTTTATTGATAGGATTCCATCCGTTTTTACGCATTTCTATAAGGTCCTATTTTAATAAACAATATTACAATTATTAATTAAATCACGACAAAGTAAAGAAAATAAAATGAATTTTTACCATCAACATAACACATAATTGCTTATTCAAATGCGTATGTTGCGCGAAGAAAGCCATTCTTTCAAAATACGTGTCCATATGAGATCGTGCCTTCTCATGATCCATTAGTTTACCAGCTGTTTTCAACAATTCATACAAAAAATCAATTCTTTGATCGAGGAATGGACTTTGTGCCTTATTCAAACAATGTTTGACACATTTATGTATCATTGATTCGGTAATAACATTTCTTTTAAACAATTCTGCAAAGAATCGTGCAAGACCCAGCCAACGTTTTCTTTCTCGAATTGCTAAAAAGTATTCATTTGACCTTTTATCGATAATTTCACCTTTATCGTCACATTTAATGTATAAATCGACTGCACAACCTTTTTCCAATTCAATCTGACACTTGGTGTACAAATATTTTAAAAACAAATTACGTCCTTTTGCAGTATAACCATCTGGCATATTGATGTATTTATCAATGATTTCTTGATCCATTCCGTCCATTATGCTTTTGCAAAGGTGAGCGTACAGGTCACTGAAATTTTGACATTGACACGCATAATCAAATATAACATATATAACCGTACGCAAGGTATGTCCATCCTTCTCATCTTTTGACCTATTAACGATTGCAATAATTTGATTTGCTACATTTTCCATATTATCCCATATCAACCTATTCAATAACCCCGTTAAAAGACGTCGAAGTTTATTAGATTGTTTTTTATCATTATTTCGTGGTTGATATTCTTCGGCAATTAATGGTTTATTTCCATCAAACATTTTTTCAAAGTATTTAGAACGAGCAGAAAGAATTACTTTATGAGCTCTAAGTCTATTTCCACATTCGAAACGGAATTCAACATCACAAAATCTATCATTGTATAAGAATGGTTCGAATGGAGTTGCATCGTTAACAGGAGAACCCATCAAAGTTATTTTAATTATAACTTCAGAATCACAAGAATCGGATAGGATAGACTCTGTTCGACAAAATTTTGCCAAGCCATAAGAATTTTGTCCATTTTTTTCAACATTATCAACGGTAAGATGTGCGAATTTAAGGGAGTGAGGGTTAGGGGGTTGAAATAATTCCAACTTTAAAATTTCATAATTTTGAAAAATGCCTTGTGGAGCATCTTTTCCTGATCTTAAAGTTGCTTGTAAGTAAAGAGCGATAAAACCAGCTGGTTGATATTGCCAATTTCCATTAGGAAATAATCTGATTCTACAATCATAACTTTCCCTAGTAATTTCATCTTCTAAAGTAAAATTGCTACTTGTTAAAAATCTTCCTCTAGGATAAAGGTCAACTAATCTTTTAAAATTCTTAATAGTCCAACTGATAGACCAAGTGGGCGTAACATATTTCTGGACCAACACCTGGTCCTGGTCTTCATTTAAACTGTTGTCTTGATCATGCCGTCCTTTTTTATCGGTACAGTAAAATTTTGAACAGCTTGATTTGGCCATCATTAAAAAAAAAAAAAAACCCCTATTTTTTTTTTCTTTTGATAAACCGATAGCTTCCGATAACTTGGATTGACAACTTTTATTCCTTGGGGACCAGGAACTAGGACAATTTTGAATTCTTCGTTTTCTTAATTATTTAATCGCGTAACTACGTTTCAGAACGACAAACAAAAGCCATGAGAAATTGTAACCTATATAAAAAATTATTGATCAACATGACTTCATTTTGCATTAAAGTTGTTTGGTAGCATCATTTATGGTCACAAGAACATTGTTTTTTTCAGGAAATTTCTGGATCCTTCCGATACGATATGATATTAATGCAAACAAATTGAGCTTCACACTAACACGTGGCTTTATTTTATGAAGCAACGCATGGATGTGTAATTACTAAAACAAGATTAGCCTGTACAACATTCTCATATACACGTGACTAAGTTTTCGACTCTTCCCTTTCTATCTTTACGCACTAACCTAAAATTAAAGTGTGTTTCAAAAAAAGTAAAGTCAATAAACTTTATTTCAGATTGTGTAATTTTTTTTACATTTCAAATCAATCTAAACATTTACTAAAACGCTAAACAAAATTAGTAAAAGTGTTTGGATTTGATTTTTGTTTTACATATGCGTAACCAATAAAGTAATAAAGTTCTAACGTTATGATAAACATGTACGTACTCACCTGTGAAAACCATACAAAATTATTTTTATGACCTTCCAAGTTAAAATTTGTTATCATTATAAATGAAAATATATAAAAATAATAAAAAGTTGGATGGGTTGCACAATGTACTAACCTACTAACTTACCAACCTATGCAGGAAATTTTAAGATAACGAAAAATTTGATAATATAAATTTTACATATTTCATTGTAAACCTATCATCGTTGTATTGATGTTATCGTTATTGTCTACTAAATGGACTAAATGGATTAAATGAGCAATAATGATTTTCTGCGGTTATATTTACCGTTATTTATTTTTTAAATATAAATAAATACCGCCTCAAAAAACCCATCGGCCTTGGATGGCGTAAAGATTTGGTGGTACCGTAATCCTTGAACCAATAGGAATAAAAAAATCACTGTCAAACTATTGACATCTATATTTAAGTTTATATTTAAGTGGATCGGTAATGTATTCCGAATTGGCTCGGGATTACAGTATCGCCAACTTTTTTCGCCCGAATCAGATGATCGGACAATGACAAAATGGGCCTAATTTTTGATTGCACACTTCATGAATAATATTCCCAAATTCTTATTATACTTCTTCAGTTACAAAGTTAGCTAGTGGCTTTCATAAAAACTCATACAATCACCCGATTGTCGTCCGATTGCGTGATTTTTTAAGTGTTTCTTTGATCAAAAATTAAAATCTTTTTGTTATAATCGCGCGATCGGATAACAACAGGTGATTGTGTAGGTGAGTTGCAAATTGATGTATCGGTATCTTATCAAATTTTGCATATCAATTTGATTGGTTGAACATCAAATTTTGGTGTGTACTATCGCTATGCGTGTACATAGATGCACCGGATCAGCCCGACGAATCAAAACAAAGCGAAAAATACAAAAACAACAAGAAATGGCAGTCTAAACCTACCTTGGAGCATTAATAAAAAATGTCAAGAAGGCAATTTTATATGCAAAGTCGCCTTCGTTTCTGATCTAATCTTAGTCTAGGTGGCCCTAACCCTAATATTGGTTTAAAAAACGTTAAATTAACGATTTTATTTGTATAGAATTTTTGATTAAGAAAATCGTGATTGTAGCGATCTGAAAAATTCGATAATCAAATATACATCATTTTACAAGCCCCAATAATCATATCCAATGATGCTAGTGAAATTAAATCAGAGTGATGAAATGATTTCATCGACATTGGTGTAACCGGTGTAATTGGTGAAATGATGAATAGGTATAGATAGGATGGAATATGTTTTAAAACGTGATCTTAAAAAACATGAACGTTCTGACGTAATCATAATGATAAAAATTAAATTCCTTAAAATATGATATCATTTTTGAATCATAAAATTTTATTTTAACAATTATGTTTCGTGAAAAGCCTCCGTTAAAAGATATTCGCTTGAACTTTACAAAAGTTACTGAAACTGATAAATGTGGTTGAATTGCACCTCACCAAAAATGTATCCATTGTGAAGAGGACTTTGTTGATTTAGTTGCCCAATTAAAGGGACACTTATATAAATGTAAAAAGCTTTCAAAAAGTATTAAAAATTCATTAAGCAATACTCAAGATTCTGGTTTAGGTAATGATAGCATATTATTAACAAAATTATATATGAATCAGAAATTATTATAACAAGATTTTTTTATTCATCTGGTATTCTTTTTATAGTTATTGAAATTTTCTTTAAGAATTCAGATGCTGTGCATCTTTATATTAAAAATATTAGTTCATTTTATATTAGTTCTAATTAATAAACTTTGCCAAACAATTTACTAGATTCTGAATATGAAATTGAATAACAAAATCTAGTTATAATTTTTAAGAAAATAACAAACATTATATTAATTTCAAATGAATAATCAAATATCTAATAAGAATCTGTTTTAAATTTCATTATCAGTCTTCTCAAATCAATCTTTTATAATGCAAAGTATTCTGGCTCAGAGTTTTATATTGTAAAATACATTTATAATGAGTTAAAAACTGTAATTAAAGATATTGGTTTTTTAAAGTTGGTTAACATTATAATAAATAATATAAGTATTTTGGAAATTATTAAATAAAGATTATTTTTAATTAATTTGTTTGATTTGTAATGTATATTTTTAAAATCTTTTGATTAAGAATATATTTAAACTTGATTGAATTGAAAAATTAATTAATTATATAAATCACAGTAATACATTAGATATCATATTCACTCTTCCTGACAATCACTTAAACCAAATCAGCATCAAAACAGTTTGAAGAGTTATGCTTTTAAGATGATGATATCTTTGATTCTGTTTAGATATATAAAGCAGATTGTTGCTAACAAACTAGAAGTACATGAAAAAACTAAGATGCAGACAACTCTTCTGATGGTTTGTGTTAAGGTCAAGCCTTGTCTGTTAGTGGACTCTCTAACATGTTTAGTACCCAAACTAGAAAGACATTTTGGAAACAATAGAGAAAAACTCTGATTAAAGATTATCAAAAGCTTGAAAACAAATGAACAACTGGAAACACTCTTTTTGGTTTGGCTTTTCGCATATCATATCTGTCGACCTTCTCTACCTATTTCGTTTTTCTTACTCAAAAGTAGAGAAATTGACACCCCTTCTACAAAAGATCAGCATTGTTTACTACTTTCTTTTTCAGACAATTATGTGTTATGACATAATGTAATAGGAACACAACAATCACATGTATGGCCTAATATATAGTGTAATGAAGAAATAAAGAAGGATTTAAGTTAGAGGATTATAGCAAGTTAGAGATATATAATAATTCCTAAAATCATGTATATAAAATTTTTATCTCTTTAGTATAGGTTAAAGTGTAGTTAGATCCTTAGCACAGGTTTAAAGTGCTAGTGTCCTAAATAGTCATGAATAAGGTGTGCTTCTTGATACTTTTTTTTTTTTTTTTTTTTCCTGTATCCTTTTTTAGTTTAGTTTAGTTTAGTGTTTTTTTCTTCTTTCACTTCCCTATAGAAAGTGTTATCAGATTGGTAATACTCTATTGTAGAGTGGTGGTCAGATGAGCCTCCCAGATCCTCTTTTTTCTTTAAAAATTAGGCAACTGGTGTGACAGATCGCTTGTAAGTATTCATAAAAGTAACTACAGAATGTTGACTTAGTATATTAAATTTAAAAATGTTTGTTAGTATATAAACAGGAAACTTAATAAAGAGTATTGGCAAGACTGCCAAAATGAAAAAAAAACAAAAAAACAAAAAAAAAATTAATTATATAAACCAGATTATAAATTTTTTTGAGAATATTATATTGCAGAATCAATTTTATTAAGTTAATCAAATATAATTATCTTAATTCAATCTATTAATAAATATATATATATATTTTTTCTTCACTTGAGCAGTCTTGCTATTTTTCTTTATTATATATTTTTGTATTAGATATATATAAATTAGTTCATAAATTCTGGTCTAATATTCTGCACATGCTTTTATGAGTTCCTATGAGTAATCTGCTTGTATTAACTGTCTAACTTTAAAAAAAATTAGAGTATATTAGAGATCACATCTGACCACCACTCTACAATAAAATATTGCCAATCTGATAACATCTTCTTGTAGAGAAGTAAACAAAAACAAAAAAAAACACAGAGGTATAAAAATAGATAATAAAAGATACAAATGCAAGAAATAAAAGAAAGAAAGAAGAGAAATGAGAAATAAAAGAAAAGATATATATGACTTTTGCCATATGACTATTGGATGGTCACAATTATAAGCCTATATTGGGCTTTTAAAAATTATAAACTATACTAAATAAAAATAACTCTACTATTTTTTTTTTTTGGTATTAAGGTGAGGCCTTGCTTATATCTTTATTAATAATTTAAAATAGTTACATGTATATAT
>CAJVQA010010403.1:0-11413 GCA_910591915.1 Cetraspora pellucida | reverse complement strand
TAATATGAATATTATATAGGTGATTATCCAAATTTTCACCATCAATGGGATTTGAACACCCAACCTACCACTTGGGGAGTTGACAACCTGACCACTTTACTAGATCACCACACTCCTAAAAATTATTATTACTTATTTACCAAAAATTTAAATAGTATTTATTAATAATAAATAAATATATATAATCAATTTAGCCTATTTCTAATTTTACTATATAAAACACCTTCTTTGTCATTAAAATTGCTAGATTTGTAATTAGTATTTAGTACTATTCAATTTTAAAACTGAAGTTTTGAAGAAATTTTCTACATAATCATTTCAAAAGAATAAATATCTGATGCTGTAATAAATAATTTTTTGTGCAAAACTTCTGATACTATGTATAGTAAAACCTTATAAATTCTAGTTTTTGTGTTTATTGTTCTGTTAACTACTGTTGCAAATCCTAAATCACCAATATAAGCATTATATATATTATCTTGAATAAGATTCTAGATACTATAAGCAGTGGCTAATAGTAAAACATAGCATCAATACTTGGCACTAGCAGAACCCTAATGCTCAGATAATAAAATTTATATTCTGATCAATATAATCATGAAAGAATCTTGTGCAGTATCAATATAGGAACTGCATTAAATTAATATTAATTTTGTTAACAAAAAAAAACACTGAGTATTATATTCAAATAAGTTAGTTAAATAATTATATTTGTTACTAATTTATTAAATAAAAGCCTATTATTGGGCTTTCAATTATATTTTGCATCAGAAACAATCTTTTTAAATTGTAATCAATACAAAATATAATTGAAGACCAATAACAGGTTTTTCTTAGTAGCCCTCAAATGAAAATTAGATTTAAGCAAATTTATTTAGAATTTCATCATATAATATTTATTTATTTGAAACCTATAAGTTCCATTTTAATATATAACAAATCTAAACTTACAATTCACTAGAAACATCAAAACAAGATGAAACAAAAAATTTTTAATATTTTAATTTCTAGTCTGATTAATCTGTTATAATATGACAAATTATCTTAACTTTTATAAATATGCTTAAAAATACCAAGCCCTATATATATAAAAAAATACAAGTTCTTATAAGTTAACTACTATATTAACAGAAAAGAAATTCTAATAATTAAACCTATTAGAAAAATAGCTAATATTGCAATTATATACAGAGATAACTTTTTCTAAAATGAACTGAATATTCTGGAAAAAAAAGTTTATTATAAAAAATTATTATGTTTCATTAAAAACCTATGAAACTTCTTATACTAAACTATTATAAAATTTTAAATTTTGAACTTATTTTATTTGAAGTTCATTATATTTAAACTCAATTTTAAATATAGTTTATTATTACTAATATATGCATATTTAAAAACTCATAGAACATTAAAAAAAAAAGAATTAATATACCTAATTATAATTCTAAGTTATTAATTAAGCAGACAACTTGTAATAAGAACTATTTAGCTTCTATTTCTGTTTAACATTATTGTAAAAAATGGTTATAATAATTGCATAATTGAAATTTATACTTTGGCAAGACCAACAGTTTGATAAACATTCAAATCTCATCATTTTGGATTATGTTTTATTCACAATTAATTGAACTACAATATCTCTTCTTTGATTTGCTGAAAAACTACTAATATAATCAGAATTATATTTATAGACAGCTTTACTTATAACAAATCTTGAAAGTCTATATGTAAAAATTTTTAAAACATTTCTTATTTGCAAATTAATTGATTCTTGTTTCATAGAATGGGTGAATAGAACCCAGCTAGCAAAAAATGGTATATTTAAAAAATTTTTTAATAAAAAAAAATTTATATGTAAAAAAAAAAATTAGTTCTTATAAAAAAGTTATCTAACCAGGATAAGAACTAATTTTATTTGTTTATATAATCTTATTATGTTTTTATATCAAACTCTGATAATTTTGCTAAAAAAAAAAAAAGAGCTTGTTAGATCTCAAGCTAACTATATAATAAAAACATTACTTCATAATATACCATTGAATAAAGTCTTTTTTTGAGAAAATGTGATAATTAATACAATCTTATTTTTTCTTAGTTTACATTTCTATTCTCCTAGCTCTCTATTTGAAGTTAATGCTTTTAAGCATAAAAAAATTTTTAATATAACAATTTTATGTAACAATTTTATATTAACATGTAACATTAAAACTTTATATTATGTATATGCATTATTATAGCTAATTAATTAATAGCAAATGATTTCAAGAATATATATTAAAAAAAAATTTAACTACTAAATATACAATTAAAGAAAAAAAAGTACAAAGTTTTTATTATATTTTTTTAAAATATCTAGTCACAAAATGCAATTGCTTTTTGTATGGTTTTTAGATTTAATAATCTATGTATTATAATATCTATATTTGAACCTTTAGAAAAAAGTCTTTTGAAAGATGCATTTGTTGCTAGTATAGTGAGATAATCATATTTTGTATTTGCTAATATTGAAAACTGTTTGATATGCAAGTATTACTATTTATATATGTTCATTTTAGGATGTACTATAAAACTATCCAAGTATAAATTAATTATATTCCTAGAACTGTAAAGTTTTCTATAAATATGGTCAAGAGAATTACTATCAAAAATATTACTAACTATATAATTATTTTTATATTAATTATATACATCATTTAGGCTTTTAGTTGTCCAAGTAATCCATTTATTATTCTAGTCTTCTTCTTCATAATATGTTTTCCTAAATCTTGAATCAAGTAAAAATATTACAGCATATGCAGAACTACTAGTTTTTATATAATAAATGATTAATTTCTTAAATGCTGTTCAATAGCTTCATGAATTATTATGATTGAACAATTATCTTGCATGTTTTTAAGATTATCCATAATTTGATTATAGGCTGATATAACAAGAGACATTATAATATATAATTTATTACACAATACCTTAGACATATTACAAAAGAATTTTAGAGATAAAGACAATGCTTCTAATACATTTCATTTTTTTCCTGAAAGACTAAAATTATTTAGTTTTCAAATTTTATTAACTATTATATCAATAGCTAGTAACATAGTGATTGCCTATTTAATCATACTAAGTGTAAAATTCTACTAGGTCTTTGAGTTAAGAATTAAAGTTTTATATTATATATTAAAAGATTCATATAGTTCTCTTAACTTATTATAATGTTAAGGTGAAAATTGAATTTTAGCAATTAATATTTGAAGTTTTTTTATAGTTGGGGTTTGGGTAATAGTAGAATAATCTAGGACTTGAAGCTTATCCTCATCTTAATCTAATGGCTCTGAGTATAGGTAGTTCAAAAAAGTTTGTAAACAAGATTAATAATATAAGCTATGCAATAAACATGATCATGTTGCTTAATAAAAGAGCCATTAATGCTTTTATACTTAGCCTCAAATATCTCAAATAATGTATTATTACTTGAGACATTGTCAATAGTTATCTCTAGAATTTTATTAATAATACCAAACATATTACAAATATTAATCATCTTATTAAGCATAATATACCAACTTGATACATTTGAATTAAAATATAATTACACAAAATTTTACATATTAACTTGCAATTAAATAAATGTATTTAATATTTGAAGATATATAGAATATATTTATAAAAAAAAATTAAATTAATTTTTGATTATATATTGCTTAAAAAAATCTCAAAGTTGGTTAATTTGTTAAAAATAAATTTAAAAAATTAAATTTTTTTGATATATTTTTAAATTAACTAATTATAATTAAATATTTTTTATACTACTATGCAAGTTTCTTGGTGTAATCTTTATGCATAAACCTGCAAAATTTTCAACTATAATTATAATAAAAAGAAAATTACCTATTTAAATTAGTTTACTATATAAAAAATTGGTAATTTTATATAGTAAAATTAATATTATTTATATATAAAAAAGTCGGTAATTATAAAATTTTTTTAAATTTTAAAAATTTTATTTATATTTATATATATAAAATAAACCTTTTAACATATATTTTATATTTATATTATTTAAAAATATATTAATTATTAATTTTATAAACTTGTTATATAAATATATTTTATATAAAAAATTACTATATTTTTTATATTTACAAGTACTTATTTATAAATTATTCTGATTATAACTCTTTCCACTAATCCTTGATTTCAAAAAAACAAGAAAAAACAAACTCAAAAATAACAGAAAATAGACTAGCAAACACTCTTTAGATGACTAACAAAAAAGCTATATTAGGAAAATATATATATAATATAGTAAAAGTTAGAAAATAAAAAAAGCTGCACTAAGATATTAACAAGAAATAGCAATACTTTTAGCAAAAAAAATAAAAAATTTTGAAGAATTGGCATTATCCTGAAAAATGAAAAACAAAATATATGATAACAGTAGCAACAACAAACAACAACAAACAAACAGGTCTTATGCTTAATTAGAAAATAACAAGCACTATTATAGAACTAGTAACATAGTACTAACAAGATACTAACAAATATTACAAAGTTTAATTATAGATACTGATTAGCCTAAAAAGAAAAATCCCAATCCAATCATTAGAATATAAACTAATAAATAAAAATTGCAATGCAGATAACATATCCTATATTAGAGAAATAGGAGATAAAAATCGAAGACATGTAAACTGTAAAATTTTGAACCAAGTTCTTAAAACTTCTATACAGAACTCAAGTAATATAGAGCACATTGCTAAAGAATTAGCAATATAACTCAAAACATATTATACCATATGATATATTAATATATGGTTAAATACTAGAAACATTAAGAATAGCAAAAACAAGCTAGCTTAAAGAAGAAATAATCAATAAGTGAGCAGTAAAGCTTAAGTCAATAAGCTTCAATTCAGACTTATTTGAATATGACACAAATATAAACAAAAAAATAATACATCAAGAAGAAAGAAGAACAAATGATAAGCAAAGGCTTAGAATTTTAGAAAAACAAATAAAAGGTCTTAATATTACTATATTATATTATCAAAAAAGTCAAATAGCCAATAAATCTAAAATGCTAAAAAGTAATATAGTACAAAAAATAGAGGAAAACAGTGAGAACACAAACATGGAATTAGAAGAACAAGAAAAAGAATCAACTGATAAAGAAACTAGCACCTCATTTCTAGAATGTATAATTGAGTATAGTTGATGGTCTTTAGAAAACAGAATATGCAACAAGAACAAATCTTTTAAGTCAAATATGTCAACTTATGCTTTATCAGATAAATTCAAAGAAGAAAAAATAAAATATGTCTAGTGGATCTTAGGAAATAACTACACATCAAAACAATTAAAAAAGTATTCAAAAATGGGAATAATTGAATAGAAATAGATTTTGATTGTGAACATAACAGAGATGCAGCAATAAACAAAATTAGGAAAAAAGAAGGTAAATGACTTAAACTTATTTCAGAAGAAAATAAAAGTAAAAGTCAAGAAACAGAGCATTAAGAGAAACACAATACTAAAAAAAAAGAAGGAAAAGATATAAAACAAATAAGAAAAGATGAAGAACCAAAAAGAACAAGAAAAGTAAAAAAACAAGAAAAAGACAAAAAAGAAAAGATGCCATAAAGAAAATTATGATAATAGAAAATGGTGAAGATAAGAAAAGGAATTGCAAGAAAAAAAATAGGTAACTATATAGGATCTATTACCAAATATTAATGAAAAAGAGATTAAATATATGTGCAAAAAATTCAAAAACTTGAACATTATATGAATCAAGAGATCACTATATAAGGCATTGGCAGTAATAGTAGTGAGCTTAGAGAAAGAAGAAAATATTCTATAGGTATTGCCACTTAGCAATAACAAACTAGCATGTATAACAATTGAGGATAAAGATTATAGCCAAAAAGATAAACAAGGACAGCATACAGCCAAATTATTAAACATCCCAAAAGAAGCCTCAGAAGTGCTTCTATTATGATGCCTAAAGAACAAAAGTGCAAAAGCAGTATACATCCCATACAACAGAAATGAAAATTAAAAGAAGTTTGCAATAATTACTTTTGCAAATGCTCTAGTAGCAGAAGAAGCACAAACAACATCAATATAGTACAATAACTACCAAGTAAGTTGAAAAAATTCTAGAAGAAGAAAGAACAAGAAGAAGATAAATCAAGAGGAAGAAAACAAGAAAGATCAAAAGTAAATAGTAAACAATAAGAGGTATCTAGAGTCAGAAACATAATGCAAGAAAAGCCAAGTAAAAGATATGATAAAATAAGTTTAGACTTTCAGATACAAGATATAAAAAAATAGTTAGAAAACAAAAATGCCAATATAGAAGTAAAAGAAAATAATCTAAAAAAAAGAAAAACTAAAGCAGTCTTGCAAGATCAAGCAAGAACAATACAAGTAGAAGATGTTTTGTATCAAATTTTGAATAGACTAGACAAAATAAAGAAAATGCAGCTAGGTACAAGAAAAGACCTAGCTGGTTACTTCTAAGAGTGCTACAATTGAACTAATGAACATAGACAAGAAGATTAAAGAGTTCTTACAAAACAAAAGAGAGGTGTTTAAAGAAAGAAGAGAAGCAGAAACTTCTTGTCAAAAAGAAGAAATATGCAATAGAAAGAAAGAAAAACTAAAAAGTACAAAGACAAAACACAGATTACTAAAAGAAAGATAGAAAGACAAAAAAAAAAATAAAACTAGCATATCACAATGTGAATAAACTCAAGACCAAAGATTGGAAATTGGAAAATCTGCTCAGCTAGGTAGAAAAAGAAAAAATTATAATATTAGGAATTACAAAAACAAATTTTACAGAAAAAGAAAAAAAGTTTCTAACATATATAACAGGCAAAAGATATGTAGAGTTTTGGACAAATGCAGCTAAATATAAAAAGAAAGATTTAGGTATTGGAATTATAATTGACAAACAATAAGAAAAGCACATAGAGGCAGTTAAAAAAATAAGTAAATATATAATAGAGATTATACTATACTTCAAACAATTAGAATTAGTTGTAATCACAGCATATATACTACTAAATGATAAGGTAATAGGAAAAAACATCCAACAAAAAATTGTAGAAATGATTTTAAAAAAGAAAAAACAAAAACAAATTATTGTAATAGGTGATTTTAATCACACAGTAGACAATATCCTAGACAGACAACATTCACAAACAACAAACTACAAAAGACTGCCAATTTTCAATTAAATAAAGAAATAAGACTTTAAAGACACATACAGAGACATAAATTCAATAGATCAACAATATATGTGGTCAAATAAAGAAGCAGCAACAAGAATTGACTATATATGAATATTAGATGGTTTAGTCTCAGATTTACAAAAGACAGAAATCGAAAAAGTAGAAGAAATTACAAAGAGTGATCATAAGATACTAACAGCAGAAATATGGACCAAACATATGATAGCAGTTAAAAGCAAGGCAAAAATTAAAAAAAAAGGCAGTCAAGAACAGTATACTTATATAATCAAATGAAATTAGAAGGTTGGAAAAATTATGCACAAGAGCTACAGAACTGGTTAGAAATAAAAGAGGTTTTAAAAGATATTTGCAAGAAAAAACAAAATGAGAAGAAAAAAACAAAGAAGATGAACAATATATAGGATGTAATAGAAAAAGCTATTATTACAGCAGCAAGTAAACACATACCTAAGAAAAAAGTATTTAATATGATAACTAATAAAAGAAGAAGTCAGAAGGAATAGCAACAAGAAGAAAGCATTGTCAAGTTACAGAAATTAATTAAATATGCAAAAGCTAAAAAGACACAAACAGTAACAAAAGAGGAAAAAAGTGAAGTAAATAAACAATTAAAGACACTAGGCAAGGAAATCGGTACAAAATTACCAAAACTACAAAGACAATAGTCAAATGCATAGATAGAAGATATAAAAAGTTGGAGAAAGTTACTATTGGAAAGAAAAAAGAAGAACTGGAAGTGAATACAATAAAAACAAATAGAAGAGAATATAGATAAAAGATATGAAATGATTAAAACAGATTAAGAAAAAATAATAGTAAGTTTCTTAAATAGGCCTTATAAGAAAATAATACTTAACAGGTTTATCAAACAAACAAAAGAAAAAACAACTCTGATAACAAGTTAAAAAGATATCAGAGTAGGAGTAGCAGAACATTACGAAAAACAATTCAGAAAAAAAATACAAGATTAGAAAAAATGTCAAAAGAGTGAAGAAAAATATACAAACTATGAATAAACATTAGAGAAGAATAGTACACAGAAGTTAAAAAAAAAATTGAGAAAAAAGAATAGGAAGAAACATTAAGAGAACTGAAAACAGAAACAGCTTTAGGCATATTAGGTATAAGTTATATACTGATAAAGTGAGCAAGAAAGAAAACACAAGAAGTATTTAGGAGCTTTGCAGACCTATATATAGAAGAAGAAAAGATACCAACAAATGAAAGATAGCACAATTTTATTCAATATCTAAAGATGTAAAGTGAGAATATAGTTTAAACAACTCATGACCAATAATATTAATAGAAATATTTAGGAAAGTTGTAACAAAGGTGTTAACAAAAAGACTTGCCAAAGTGTTTACAGAAAAAAAAATACTTAAAAGATCAAATTATGCAGGCCTTCCTAATAACTTAACAGAACAACCAGTGCATATTCTCAATATGATAATGGAAAAAGCAAAAGAGAAGGTCAAAGAAGTATGGATACTTTTGCAAAATATAAAAAAAGCATTTGACTTGGTTTCATTTGAGAGTCTAAAACTAGTACTGCAAAAGGTTAAAATGCCTAGAAGAACAATAAAATACATCCTGGATCTGTTTTATAAAAGACAACTAAAAATTATCACAGCTTATGGTCTAACAGAAGAGATAATAGCAGAAGGTAGTATAGATCAAGAAAAAGTAATATCTCTATTAATATGATAACTTTTCTATAATCTACTATTAGAGAAAATACAAAAAGATAAAAATTTAGAATATACAGTAGAACAACAGATCAAAAAAGGAATACAATGCAGCAACATCACAAAGTATTGCCAAGCAGCTATTGCATATACTTATGACATAATATGGATCACAAATAGTAAAAAACAGCTAATAAAAATACTAAAAATAGCAGAAGAATTTTTTAAGATAAATGATATAGAGATAAATGAATCTAAATCAAAGCTGCTAATAATGAATACAAAAGTAAAGAAAGAGAAAAGAGAAATAAGCTTTGAAGAAAGCAAGATAGCAGAAGAAGCAAAGAACAAGATAATTCACTTATTAGAAATATAACTAAATAACAGAATGAGTAAAGTGCTAATAAAAAAGAAAACTAAAGAAATAATCAGCCAAACAATAAAAGATCTTAGACACAAAAAGATGACAATAAGTTAGATTGTATATATAAACAATATGGTAATAATACCAAAGTTAAGTTATATGCTACAACTAACAAAAATGTCAGAAAGAAGTATAAACGAAGTGCATTAGCCAATAATAAGTTTAGTGAAGCAAAAGAGTAACCTACAATAAACACTATAAAATTGTGTAATGGAATACAAAGATCTTGGAAGCTGCAGAACATTATGACAAGAATTAACATCAAAACAAATAAGTGGCCTATTAGCAAAACTAAACAGACAAGACAGTCTTGAATAATTAACAAAATTAAGAATAACACAAGAGTGCTAAAGAGTGGGTTTAACAGAAGATATATAAAAAATAGAGAAGATGCCAGAAAATATAGAAGGGTGAAAGAGTAACTTAACTTGTTTGACATTGCTAAAAGCAAGAAAACTTAATATAAACATAAGGATGAAAGGCAACTTATGAATGATATTTGGATATGAAATTAAAATAAAAAAACTTATAGATATGCGATTACAAAAAAGAAGTAGTATCAGAATAAATGAAGCAGGCTTAATATATCTAAACCAGCTAATAGATACAAAAAGAAAGAGATTAATTACATAGCAATAGCTAAAAAGTTACCAAGATCTATCAAGTAAGAGAAAAAAAGCAATATGGTTCAAAATGATAGAATGAAAAGTGCTTATTAGACCAGAAAATAAAGAAGTTAAAAGACAATTTAGAACAATTGGACAAAATACTCAAGCAATAAAGATGAGATGAGAGTATATCTCAGAAGATAAAAGAAGAAAAGAATAAATAGCATATGGTGCACAGAACAATCAATAGCTAGAAAAGATAGTTAAAAAGAAAAAGAAAAAAATACTAGTAGAACACTAGCAAATGCAAAATAAAGAAAGTAAATTAGCTATTAAAATTAGCAGATGTAAGGGTTGTACAAGAGAAGAAGAATACCAAAAAAATACCTGCTAACAGTGAATAAGAGTAAATAACAGAATTAATGTGATTCCAGATATATTAATAAAAAAAGATAGCAATAGGATCAAAATAGTAATAGATTAAATAACAAAAATGATAAAGATAAATAAACCAAAAATAGAAGAACAGAAACTTGAGAGACTAAAAATAATAGAAGAGTCAGAAGTAGAGATAATCAGGTAACAAAGTTAAAAGACAGCATTAGTTAAGAAATAGTAGAAGTCTTAAGAAGAAATATAATAAGAAACAAGGACAAATATATAATATATACAGATGGAGCAGCAAACCTGAAGACCAAAGAAGACACAAAAAACAGAAATAGTATGGGTATAGGGTGGGTGCAAACAGATGAAACACAAGAATAGTCAGAAGAAAAGTTAGCATTAGGTTTAAAAAAATGACAAACATTGACAATAGCTGAATTAGTAGCAATATGGGCTGCAATTCTAATGATATCAAGAGAAAAGCAAGCAAGAATATATACAAATAGTAATAAAGCAATAAGAAACATTAGTAGAGGTTTAGAACAAGTATGCAGAAATAAGATCCTTAAAAAGAAAAATGCAATATAGGTGATGAAAATTAGAGTGTTGATTAGAACAAAAAATATTCAGATAAGTTTGTTAAAGCTAAGAATTATAGTAAAGATAGATAGAATGATAAAGCTGATAATTTAGCAAAAAAAGGTGCAACAAGTAAAGAGATAATACAGGTTGAAAAAGTCAGTTGTAAAAAAATAAAGTACTGCTTAGAGTAGAAAAACAAATATACTGATATATTAGCAAGACTGCTATGCAAATTGATAATGAATGCAAGATTAGGAGTGGAATGAAAAGAAATAAAAGTAATTAGAGCTCTAGAATCAGAAACAGAAGTTATGATTTATGATTGGACATATTTTTGGAATAGACTAAAGATATCTAAAGGAGTATACTGCACAACAAGAAGAGGTAGTGCCAGAAAAAGTGCATTTATAAAATGCATAATAGATAAACTTCCAACTCTAGAAGAACTTAACAAAAGAAAACCAGAGGTATATA
>CAJVQA010010402.1:0-11413 GCA_910591915.1 Cetraspora pellucida | reverse complement strand
CGTCCCTTAGGGCCATTTCGGCCTTTATTTATAATACTAAATTCGTCGCTTACAAATGCGACTTTGCACTTATTATTACTTTAAGGCTACTAAATGTTATTTACACTGATCTATGTAATATCTTTGAGGATGTATAATTTCTCCTCTCATCCTCCCTTCTGGATTTAATTATGTTTAGAATAAATTGTTTTAGATTCACGAACACCACCATTTTTTTCTAGCACATTCTAATAGTTGTTTTTTGTGATTGACAATAAAATGTGTAACCTGTGATATTGATATGTATAGTAATCGCATTGAATATGAAATATTAAACGACTATTGAACATTTCATAGTGTAATAAATATATTTATTTAATTTAAATTTCCATTCCCGGTTTTTCGTATAATTATATACAATAGTAATGCTATGTCACCCTCCTAGTTGATAACTAACAAATAATAATAAAGAGAAAATAAAGAAAATATAGTAGTAAAACTAAATTTAACGGAACATAACTAATGAATAACAATAATGAGAAAATAAAAAAGTAGTAGAAATGAATTTGATAAATAATATAGTAAAATTCAAGACTAATTTTTTTAACAGTCTTCAGAGCCACAGATAATATACTTAATATCATCCGATTATATTTTACTAATTTCAGCTCTTCAAAGAACAATTCCTCTTTTGCCCTTTCTTATTGTATGAAATCCGTAAAACAAGTACCCCAAAACACTATAATTATATTTTTAAAACTATCCATTACATTTTTTATAAATGTCATATAACTTGACATTTTTTATAAGGAAACTTTTCACCCATTAATTTAGGAATAATTAAGCTAAACAATTGATAAAATCAAAAATAACAAGTAAACCATATAAAGAAAAAAAATATAAGTTGTTATAAATATATTCTTATCATCGTATGAACCAGTAGCCAAAGAATAAAGAGGAATTCCGAAGAGTATAGTAAAAAATATAATGACGCACACATATCATATAATAAGTGTTAATGTTAGATTATGAACAATGTTTTTCATAGAATATAATGGCAGACTATCGTTTTCTTCTTGTTCAAAAAAATATAATTTGTTTTCCTTCAATATTCTCTTTGAAAGAAATCCAATGCTTTATTTTTCGTTCCTTTTTCAAAGAAATCAGCCTTTTTATGTTTTGGTTCGTCTTCATGTTTAAAGAAATCCGTCTTACTATTTTCAATTTCATCATCTTTTTCAAAGAAATCAACCTTTTTATGTTTCGGTTCATCTTCATGTTTAAAGAAATCCGTCTTGTTATTTGTAGTCTCATCATCTTTTCCAAAGAAATCAACCTTTTTATGTTTCGGTTTATCCTCATGCTTAAAGAAATCTGTCTTTTTATTTTTTGGTTCATCACCCAATGTATCTTTTATTTCACCATCATTTTTTTCGCCGTCTTTTTTTGTTGGATCCTGATCTATATTTTCTTTTTCAATATCGTAATAGTCGGCCATTATTTTTTTTTAGAATTGTTATAATCTTGAATGAATTTTTATTAACAATTTTGTAGGTTTTGGTCCTTTAAATATTTGATAAATTCTTATTATATTAGTCATCAGACAACAAAAAAAGTATTAATTGAATGCAAACCTTTATGCAAGAACTATAGTACTTTGCTTGGCAAATCAATACGGATTGGGATACATCATACTTTATCGATCGATGACATCACCTAGTTGCGTCATATACAAAAAATTGTAATTGAGGCGCAACTAGTTACGTAAATAAATCTTCATTCAGCATATCATAAATGTGTAGATTGGCGAAAATTAAATTCTTAAAATTCGTAATGCTAGGGTTAGGGTCAAAGTTAGGATAGTTTACATGGTAAAATCGATCAACGAAAACTTTTTGTTAGAGCACGAAAGGTGGCTTCTTATGCTGATATTTAAGCTATGTGCAATTTTTGGCAGAACGTTGGTTTTGAATCCCCCTGATCGTGTTACGTTGCACAGGCACACAATCTACGTAACAATTAATCAAGAAAATAAAATTTAGTAAATCATATTTGTTTAAATTAAAAGTTAAACAAGCATTGGGTTACATCATAACGCTTATTTTTTTATGCTTTAAGAAACTGCATAATTTATATAAGATTAAGTACGTAGTGAATCTGTGACAGGTTATGCCGATTACCAAATCAAAACTTAATATTCGATATTTTAAAAATGTTCTCGTATAACGAAAATTTCGGGCTGAAAACTTTTATTTAGAAGTCAAACTGCGGTTATTAAGTTTCATGAGATCTTGTAATTGTATTGGATACAATCAGACAGATTCAGTACATGCTAAGGTTAACGAGTTACTAAGTAAAACAACAATTCGAAATATCTAGATTTTTTAAGCAACACACTATTAATTAGAAAGTTCGAATAAATGTATCAAATGATGTGTTAATCGAATTAAATCGAATTTAAACGAATTTAAACAATTGAAATCGATGTAAATAGTAGCATTTTTTTTTAGAAATTGAAGATCATGCTTTATTCATTTATTATCTTTCATACATAGTTTCACTTAGTGCTAGCATTAGATGCTCGATACATATAAAAGAAAACTTGAATTTTCATTTTAATTCACTATTAAATTTAATGACAATGTTGAGTAATGTGAAACAGAAAGGGTTCATAAAATTAAAACCAATAATAATAAACATCATGTATTTCAAGTTTATTTATTGGAGTTTATTCACCGGTTCTTAGTTCATGCTTATTACCAGTTCTTGAGTTCGGACTGATCCGGAATTTTTATATTTCCTTATGATTATATGTATTTATTTTCTTTTTGTTTAATGTTTATTAACGACTTTTTAACACATTTCCAAAAAGTCACTTAGTAAAAGAAAGAAAAAAAAACAGCGGATAAAAGAAACTTCACGATCAATAAGCTAAACTTTTACGAAATACACTGCTTTTAATTGAAAAATAGTATAGAAGTGTATAAATAGAAACATGGAACAAATCATTTATTGTCCGCTTCGCTGGGGTGATCGATCAGCAAATCCAGCATTACCATAGGATGGTAGCTCGTTGAAGGTGATCTGCATGGCGCAGTAGCGAATTAATGAGTACCCGAAAAAAATTGACGGTCATTGAGAGATTCTATTCGAACATCGACATTCTGATTGGACAAAATTAATCAAAATATAATTTTTTTCCAAACTTGAGCGAGAATATCTCGATAACCACTATCTAAAATCAACAGAAATTTTTTTATTCCGATTCTATCTATCTGTATAATTAAAAGAAACCATTTTTTATTAATTTTAGATAGGTGGTTGTTGAGATATTTTAGCTCAAAGTTGGAAAAAAACTTAAATAACTTAACAAAATAAGCTGCGACAAAGTTTTTTTCAAACTTTGAGCGAAGATATCTCGACAACCAGCTATTAATATTTAATATATTTTATAGTATTTTATTTTAATTATACAGATATATAGAATCGAATAAAAAAAATCTCATTGATTTTAGATAAGTGGTTGTCGAGATATCTTCACTCAAAGTTTGAAAAAAACTGTCACGGCTTTTGATTGTTATCCAAGTTTTTTCTTAATTTTGAGCGAAGATATCTCGACAACAACCTATCTAAAATCAGTGAATTTTATTTTTTATTTCGATTCTATATATCTGTAAAATTATATAAATATATATATTAATTATTGATAGGTGTTACTATTGTAAATTGGGAAGTGGATAACGTGGTGAAGTTTAGATCCAATAGTTAACTTTGATATGACTTATAGCAATCTCATCCCAATGTAGAATTATGTAGAACTTTTATGTAGAATTATGTAAAATTTTTATGTAGTTTTATAGGGAAATTCTATTTTGACCCGGGTCAAAATAACCTCACCTAAAATTTAGGGTTAGTGCGAGCCAAAACTATGTTGATACCGACCAGGGTTTTTTAATATAAAAACCCGGCCGACATTACGGCCCGCACTAACCCTAAATTTTAGGAGGGGTCATTTTAACCCGGGTCAAAATAGAAATTTCCAATTTTATAAACCCAATGTAGATTTTTATAACTATTTATATAAATTTATATATATTTCTATATAGGATTAGATTTTAAAGTTTAATTTAGGGGTTTGTGAAAGGTTTTCGAGCTTGTTGAACATTTTACTTAGTGCATCGATCGGTGATTACCTTAGCCACTTTTGAGAAATAGCTGAAGTAAATTAAACCGTTTCTATATAGATATAAATAATAGGGAATTGATTTTTCCACACCTATTTTTGTTTGTGCCACACCCGGGTGTTATATATCACATATGTATCATTGTCACATCCAACGGCGCAACCATGCTACCCGTGATATCCGACAAGTGTCAGAGCTGCGTGTGTGGTTGATGAACAAAAGCTAATAAATTTGCATAAATTTTGTATGATTAACTTGATTAACTTAGTGATAATGATATGTATAAAAAGAGAAAAAAATAAGAAAAGCTCTATTCGATTGTAAAATTATTACATATCATAAAAAACAAAAAAAGTCGACCGTTAATATTTGAACTGAATATAATAAATTTACTACACTACGACTTAATTACTATGCTTGCTCCACCCGTAGATCAATTTTCAAGTCAGGACTTGCTGATTAAATATGTACGAGAATTTGGTGCTTTTAATGGCTATGGTGTATCCATCACGAGGTCAAAGCCAAATAAGGTTTACTTAGGTTGTGACCGTGGAGGAAGTTATAGAAATCGGTTGAACCTTACAGATGAAACCCGTAAAAAAAAAACAAGTTCTCGGTTAATAAATTGTCCATTTTCGGTCTGTGGTAAAGAAGAAAACGGTCTGTGGATGCTGTCTATTCGTAATCCAAATCATAACCATGGACCATTAGAGAATATAATGGCTCATCCAACTCTTCGAAGAATGAATAAGCAAGCACAAGATCAGGTAAAAGAAATGACAAGGGCTGGTGTCTGTCCTCGTGAAATATTGTCTTCCCTTCATCAGAATGACCATTCAATTTCAGTAATCTCATGGGACATATATAATCTTTGTACAAAGATTCGCTTAGAAAATTTGCAGGGTCGTACACCCATTCAAGCACTTTTGAAGGAGCTTGAAAATGATCAGTATGAATATGACTATCAGTACGATGCTAATGGGCATGTAACGCATCTCTTCTTCTCCCACCATAAGTCTATTAAACTGGCACGTACCTATTCTTCTGTCTTATTTATGGACTGCACTTATAAAACGAACAAGTTCGGAATGCCTCTTCTTGACGTTATTGGTGTAACTAGCTTCAATACAACATTCTTCATATGTTTTGTATTTCTTAAAGATGAAAGAGAAGAAGATTATAAGTGGGCACTTTCTCGAGTTTCTCATTTATTTGACGGAATTAAAAAACCCAAAGTTATTATTACGGACCGGGAGTTGGCTCTTATGAATGGAATTAGACAAATATTTTCAGATTCCAAAAATATTTTATGTATATGGCATGTGGAGAAAAACATATTAGCCAAATGTAAAACTCATTTTCATAGTGGAGAAGAATGGGAGGAATTTCTTCGATGTTGGACGGGAATAACAAAGTCAAAAACGGAGGAAGATTTTATTGTTAATTGGTCAGAATTATGTAACAGATATAACGAAAATTATCCATTAATAATTAAATATATTCAAGACACATGGCTACCATTCAAGGAACAATTTATTAGTGCATGGGTTGACCATTGTCTTCATTTGGGAAACACAGCTACATCTCGTGTTGAAGGTGCTCATGCAACATTAAAAAAATACTTGCAAGTTTTGACAGGCAACTTGTATATAGTATATGAGAAAATCTCTTTTTATTAGAAAACCAGCATAAAGAGATTGATGCAATGGTTGCCAAAGATAAAACTCAGATTCCTCATGCTCAAAATATACCTTTTTATGCTCAGTTGGTCACTAAAATTTCTTTATTCGCATTAAGAAAAATACACGAACAATTTCTTAAAGCCTCACGTGCAACTCCTGATAATCCTCTGGGACCTTGTAATAATACTTTCAGCTCATATATGGGTCTTCCATGTGCACATGTCATTCAAGAGTGCTTTGCAGCAAATAAATCATTAAACCTTACCGATATTCACCAACACTGGTGGATTGAAAACCGCCAATTAACTTTACAAAACAATTCTGAATCTGAATCATTTATACCTTTGTTGGATCCGAAAGTTCAGCGTACTAGAGGGCGACCGGTTGGTTCATCTAATAAATCTCTAACTTCTACCAAAAGAAACCCATCGGCTTTTGAGTTAGAAGAAAACGGCAGGAGATGTACTAAGTGCAAAGGTATCGGCCACAATAGAAGAACATGCTCTGCCATGAATGTGGATTAAATGCTTCGATTATTAATGTTTTTTATTGCATGTTACAATAGTCAAATTATAGTATGAAAGTTTTATGTAATTAAATTGAATAGCAAATTTGCTTTATTCTGCAATTAAAATCACACACAAATTGTTCAATCGTTTAAAACATCATTTTTATTGATCAATTTTATTATGTACGCACAACTCAATTATTCTATCGCTTTTACTATAAATACATATTCTGTATTAACTTATATTGCGGGCAACATGACTATGCCGTTGGATGTGACAATGATACATATGTGACATATAACACCCGGGTGTGGCACAAACAAAAATGGGTGTGGAAAAATCAATTCCCTAAATAATATTACATGGATTTTATATTTATATAAATAATAAATAAAATTATATATAAAACTTACATAGTTACATATAAAAATTCCTACATTGGGTTTGTAGGCCTATATAAAAATTTTATATAATGTTTATACAACCTTATAGGGCTTCATAAAGTTTATAAAAAAACCAATTTCATGATGCTAATTGTTATTAACAGAGGTTGCAGTTCGATAATCTATATATAATAGGATCGATAGTAGTTTACTCGGAAGGGGTTCGTAATTTAAGGAAGGGGTCAGATTTAATATAATATCGATAAGGGTGGCGTTATTCTTAAACATATAATAAATCAATAACTTAGTGATCCAAACAGTGATCACTATATCGATAACAACTGCTCTAGTACTAATCTAAACGAATTGATCCTATTAACAATCCTTTATCTAATCGTATATCGTTATTTGTAATGTTTCTATACTATAAACTTGTTAAGGATATGGCTCTTAATTACTCAGTGAAATGTCTATTCGACCTCAATGCTAACTTCCTTTATGTTAACCAAGAGACCCAGCGTATACATTATTATCTAATAATTCAATAAACGTTGTGAGGAATCGATTATTTATGTCGCAGGTTTAAGATGACTTATGATTGGTTTATATTAAGAAAGCTAGAAATATTTAAATGCGAATTAATAATGATTTATTTTATAGGACTTTTTATTGATAACAATTGATAACTAATTGAGAACTCTCGTTTAGAAAGGCCAAGAGGACCTATATTTATACTTTCCTATTCTTATAGAGACGAAATTATTATTCTCTTTATTCACTAAGTCCTACAACGTATACGTTCTATTATCATCGTGTATATTATCACGTATACGTTCTATATGATATTGTTTATATGTTCCGATTTCTCTCGGTCAATCATCACGTAGCCTGTAACATATACGTTGTAATCTGCTGAGTAAATCCCTAATTTGTCTTGAAGCCATATCCCTCCCCACAAGCCTCACATATATACACTAAGATAAAAATGGATATTATATAGATTAAATAGAACAAAAATTGAGAAAAAATTGAAATGAGCTGTGATTTTAGGCTGGGGACCCGTTCAGATTCCAACACCAATCATAACCGTAACCGACCCACCCCTACTTGGAATACACTGCAGGAAAAGAGAAATGTTAACTAGAGGACTTGTTTATTATAACTGAGTTTCAACACAGCACATCCTAATTATTCAAGTTTTACTTGCATTTCTAATTTAAACCATAAAAACCACTAGTATAGCTAGAACTATTTTTTTATTTTGAATTGCTATTCGGCAATCTGTAATTTCCAATAATGTGATCTAATATAATTAAAAATCATAACGTTAAACCTTTTTACATAATTAATAGTTACATACAAAGAACAATATTACTTGTTAATTTTTTAAAAGTAAATCATATAGGCATTTATTCTCCCGAATTTTCAATAGACATAAATTACGAATTCTTAACTTTGGAAATGGTACCTTTCATTTACCTTCTCACTTATATAGACCTGTTTTGACTCTACCTTGTTCCTAAATCTCTAACTTTACAATTAACCAGATCTATATGGAAGGTACTTAGCTGTTTCTATCTAGACTTAACGCAGAAAGCATTGAATGTACATAGCTGTCATCTTTGTGAATGGTGTAGAAAGTATACGATCATTTTAATTCAATATCTGGTTTGAATAGTATAAAACGTATATAGTTGTTGTTTTTTAAAATGTTACAGTTAAAGATGGGCACGCGCGGGATTTTTTTTAGAGCTCGCGTGGATTTTTAGTATGGTCCCAAAAAAGATTATCTGGCCGGCATTATCATAAATTCTAGCCAGCATTAACATATTTAGCTAATTTCTAATTAGGATTTATTTATTTATTTATTTACATACCATTTCACACATATGTATATCTATATATATGATAAGCATTTACCTTCTTTGCCGTTGGTATCTTTTGCTTACGTACCAAAAATTTTTATTTTATGATTAAGTTGCTCTTTAAAAATAAATATAACATGCGTGGTAATGATGATATTTGGAATCATCTTACAAAAATTGGACCAGATGAAAGCTATGAAAGCTTTAACCAAGGACGTACTCAATTTAATTACCATGATTAAACCTTGCAAATAAGATGTGGAAATTCACTATTTTGATTGGTCAACGGCAACGATCAAAAACTTAAACAAAATTACTCAAATTTTTACTAATGAAATCGTGGCCGCACATTAAGTTTGGAAAATTACCATAATTTAAGTTTGTATAAGTTTCTGAAATTAAAGTTACATGTGATTTGTGAGAAACGTGATCATTCTATAATACGATTCAATATGATTGCTTTGATTATATGCGCATCAATTTGATTAGTAAGCTTTATGCAAAGTCTATTGAAATTCAATAACGACAGCTAAATTTTTCATAGTGCTATCACACGTGTGAAATTTACATGTCACTAAAACTTATGTGAAATTACACGTATTGTAAAATATAATTTTCAATCTTAAGTGACATATAATCGGGCTAATTTTACAATTGCACAATCCAAACACATAAATTTTCCATTTTTGCAATTAAAAACTAAAAAATTGAATTCTGGCCAAAATTATGTTGTCATAGATAAAACCGCTGACTTGAAAATGATCATCATAGTAGTTTCACTTCCAAATTGGTAGTACAATGATGATCTACATAAAACATATGTGCCAGGTCACCGATCGAAGAAAAATTGTACATCAAGACTTAATGTGGAAACTTACCACCTAATCAAATAAAGGAAAGGTCAATTGAGACTTATTAATTTACATAGTGTTGGGCATTAGCTCAATTTTGCCCTATATGAATAAGTGTGAGCAGTGACAAAGGAGTGCAATTGTGATAATAATATTAGGATTTGATTATGAGAAAATTGATACTGAAACATTTCTCTTATGTTCTATTTTGATCATAAGAAATGTTAAAATAATAAAAAACTGTGTACAAAAGATTGTAGTTAGTACTAATAAGGTGAAACAGGATTGGAATTATATATTAGTAAAAGAAAAAAGGTTCACTCTTGTACTTAATTTTCTTATAATAATTTTGTTATAAATAAAAGTGAAATTTTGTTAATAAAGACTTTTTAATCTATTAAACAATAAAAACTTTTTAAAGTTTCTATTCTTATTTAATAATGCTTTTGAAATTCATCTTAATCTGTACCAAATCATAACTATTTGTTTAAATTTTTAAGTGATATTATAAAATATTGATGAATTTTAAATGACAATTCATCACATTTTTTCTGTTTGTTGATGTGTATAATTCTGTCCAATTAGTTTTTAATAATATATAATGCAGATAAGAAATTTGTTATTGGCCAATCAAAATTAAAAATCAGATTAATCATATATTTTTTGTAGTTTAATAAATTTCGCATAGAATTTTTAGAGAAACTATAATTTGTACATTTCTAGTTACAATTATTTTAACTTTGCTAATAATTCATAAAAATTTATATTATTAATTAGTATTAAAATTTAGCTGTTATTTTTCTAAATAAAGTAGAAAGAAAACTTTTATATTATTCAAAAAAGATTTTTATGCAATAAAGAAAAAAAAATACAACTTAATTTTTGATATTGTAAAAATTTTTAAATATATTTTAAATGTTGAATAATATATATATATATTAGCTTTTATAATATTCTTATTACATATAATATATTAAAGATGATTTTAATTTAGTAATATTAATTCTTTAATACAAACTATTTTTATTTTTAAACTTAGTTATTAAAAATTATTTATTTATTTATTTATTTTTATTTTTGATTACAATTTACTAATTACCTTTTAAGCAAATTATTTACAAAATGAATATAGAAATATTAATACTACTTTATTAAAAAGTATACAAATGTTAGTATTGCTTTTTTTAAAAAACCTTCTTGTATAAGCTTTTATAATCAAGGCATTTTATAATACTACTATTATATATAATGTTATCACTCTGCAATTAGGTTTCTTCTATAAATTTTATTCTAAATTTATGCTTGTATTTAAACTTTATTTATAGTACTTTATATATAATTATAATTCTATTAAGTTACAAAAGTAAAACCCAGTATTGATTCTATTTCAAATAAGTAAAATTCTAATATTCTAATTAATTTATATAATAATACTATAATTTTAATAAAAATTTAAGTTACAACTTTATATGTATAACATCATATTACTTATAAAAAAATATAATAATAATTACAGAAAATATTGTAATTAAAGTTTTTTTTATTAAAAAATAAAAATAATATAATTACTTACTAATAACCAAAATATCTTATTTTGCTATTGTTTGCATAACCATCTAAAATGCTGAATATATTTAACTAATAAATTATATTTATTTTATAAATATTTGAATTATATATAATATTAGTAACGTTACTATGATACAAATACTACTTTATAAAAACTAAAAAAGTAATAAACATTATAATGTTATAATATTAATTAGAGAATTGTTATTCATTACTAGTGGTGACAGTTACACGAGTGATCTTCATGTTGCACTTAATCCTGCAAAATTATTGACTACTTACACAAAGGTGATAATTACATAGCAAACTTCTATATATATATGTTGTGCCTCAGACTAACGCCTGCCTCAGATTGCAGCTGACGCACCTCAGATGCAGATCGTCAGGTGAG
>CAJVQA010010401.1:0-11413 GCA_910591915.1 Cetraspora pellucida | reverse complement strand
AATTAAGAGTTGGAGAATAGTTATCAAAAAATAAGTCAGATGGGATAAAGGTAGGATTGAAGAAGTTAGATCTGAGAGGAAGATTATAGAATATAGGAAGAAGATATGGGACAATAACAGTATGATCTGATAAAAGAGTGTTATTAGGAAGATATATATAGATTTTATTATAAGATAAATTAACAGAAAATGTAATACTAGATATAGTTTTGTTGTTGTTATATTTGTCAATATGTTGAATTAGGGTTTGGATAGTTTGACTATGAAGGAGAAGTAGTAAATAATAATAAAGAAGAAATTTGTTAAAGCATATATAAAGATTATAGAAGATTAAAGATATTGTAAATAATCTTTCAAAATTGTCTTCTACAGAGTCGATCACTGTATGCTCGGCTCTCACAGCTGTGCAAAGTACCATAGTCTGCCTTGTATGTTGGGTCTGATCATCATTATCCTGGCCTTCTACATAAATAGACTTGTTCATCTGCCTACTTATATTATTTTCCTTATTAACTACAGTAGTTATATCTTTTAATAAGGTGGTAGCTGCTTCAATGTATGTTGTAGAAGACAAAAAACTTAAAAAAAAGATTGTAAAAAAGTAAGTCAAGAATGGAAACTGGTTGAAAGTTCAGATGTAATTTTTTTGTTAAAAATTTCTCAGCTGCAGAATAAGCAGTATCATTAAAATATTTGACAATTTGTAGATAAGTTGATTTTTGGTTTTTGATAACATCAAAGTAGGTAATAATTTGGATAAAGAATTTAATATCAATAATGTTTTTGGTTAGTAGATTGATTGCCTTCTCTTTGGAAAGAGACTGTATATTGTGATTTTCTACAGCAGTTTAATAATAAAGAGAGAGATAGCAATAAAAATAATAGTTGCAACATTTAGGATTTGTTTTGACTTTGTTTTGTTTACAAACAAAATCTTCAGCTTGGTCTGCTAGTTTGTCGAGGGCTTTGGTAGGAATAGGTTGGTCGAGTGAGGTAGCATGTTCTTTGTTTTTATGAAATAGTGTAGTGTTAAAGGTTGGATAAATCCATGTTTCATCATTCTAGAGAGAAAATGTTAAGTGAGATTTGCTTAATATGTTATTAAAGAGTTTGGTACTATCTAGAATTTTTTATCATCAAGGTATAAGCATGATTTGTTGTCACAAGTAAGACAGTGAAAGTTAGCAACATGGGATGCTTCTTCACATCATTTATGAAGAGAGTTAGGTTTTTTGAAAATATAGGATTCAGAGAGGTGTTTGGAGAGTTATAAAATGAAGTGTTGGCAAAATTGGATTCTGAGAGATGTACAAACTTTTTCTTTGTCTATACTAGAAGAGAATTGTCAACTGTAAGAATAAAAGTAAGTTTCAAACTAAGAATTAAAATGATCAAATAAGTTTTTAAGAGAGAAAATATAGAATCTTTCAAGAAATAATGTCTTAAGAACATTGAAGAAGAGCTTGATATTAAATTTAGCATCTAACTGAATGGTAAGGTATTTTTGATTAAGGTCAGTAGTTTGAGTAAAAGATTTAATTTTAAATCTTTTGGGTCTGAGTTTTAGATCTTCAGCAAATTTTTGATAGTCAATTGATTAGTAGTTATTAGATAAGAAGAGATGAAGTCATACAAAGTTGAGGCAGAGTTGGAGATAGTTGTAAGCAGTATATAAAGGGATTATAACTGAAAAGGCAAAGATTTCAAGGTAGTTAAGTTTTGTGAAGAGAACAGTTGTAAATTTAAGAAGTAAATTTTTGAGAATGGATTTAAGAAAGTCAAAAAAAATAGTAACATTTTTGTCAATATTAGAATTACTACTATAAATAAAGTCAGTTAAGAATTCTGGTCATTTCCCAGTCATGATATGGATAATGTAATAGAATGAGGTCTTTAGTACAGGTTGAGTAGCAGTAACAGACTTGATTTTTTTACCAAAATAAAAGTTATAAAGAAATTTTTTAAGAAAAGTGAAGAGTTTAAAGAAAAAAGTAATTTGTAATTTTTTGTTAGGTTGTATTTTTTCAGTAATTGAAAAATTTACAAGCCAGTCATATGTAGGATTAGATTTTGGTTTGGCAATGCTAGAATAGGTTTGAAAAGAAGGTTTGTTAGTAGTATTGTCAGGTGGGTTAGTATTGTTAAAATTATTAAGATTTAAGTTAGCATTATTAGAAATGTTACTAATAGAAGGTTGGTTAAAGATGGGATTAGTATTGGTGGTTGTAGTAAAGAAGAAATCAATAAGGTCAGAAGAAGTTGAGGTTTAGTGGGGAGAGATAGTAAAGGTATTAGTAGTTTGAGAAGATTCATGTAAGATGTTTTGAAAGATTTGAGTGAGATTTTTCTTAGTTTGAGATGAGCTAGCTTCATGTTGAGATGAGGCAGTCATGTAGATGAGATGATAGATTTCATTGTTTTTAGTAACATAATTTTCATTATGATAATGCTAATCATTTCTCTTGGTACAACCAATTGAAAGAGAACATTTGGGACAAATATAATAATGTATATCAGGAGTAGAAAATAAAAGAATATTGTCGATTAAAAAGAAGAAATTAGTTAGGAGTTGTTGGGCTGGTTTGTTAAGATTTTTTTTTGCATTACTGTTAACATGAACTGTAGTGAATTCAGTAGCTTGAGTATAATTGGTATTAGAAGTTAAGATAAATTTGGTGTAATATTTGTCACAAAGACAAGTAATCACAGAGGTAGAAGTAGGAGCTTGAAAAAAGTAAGTAATTTTGTTATTTCTGAGATTTTTAATTAGACAAGAAGTTGGTTTGACTTTAAGGAGAATTAGACAAGCATTGTTGCTATTTTCTTTTTCATAAAAGGCAATTCCAAAACTGTTAAAGAAGTTTTGGTAGAAGAAATCAAGGTCTGCAGTATCAGGCTCTTGGTTGCTTAGTATAGGTATTTTTAAATTTGTTATAAATTAGATAAGTATTATATTAAAAACTTAGAAAGATTTCTAATAGTTGGGTAGTTGATTTTATAAGGATAATAGATGAAAACAAGAGTTGTATAGTTAAGGTATTACAGAAGTAACACTGGTGTGTGACTAGAATAGTTAGGGTCACAAATATGACTTGAGTACTGTTACAAATAAAGTTTGCAACACAAATTGCTATATAAAATTAATAAGAACCAAATATGGAAATAACTAATTGTGTTCAATGAATTTCTATTAATAGATAGGTTACAAAATTTTGATATAAATTAATAAAGTATATATTGGAAAATAATGGTATAGTTACACAAAATCCGTGTAAGAGAAAAAGGAGATAGTATAAGGACAAAAGGTAGAAAAAAAGTTTTACAAGAGAGTAAAAGATGAGTTTAGCTATAGTTTTGTCAATATTAAGTCAAAATTCTTCTTTTAGAGCATGTTTTGATCAGAAAAGTATGCATTACAGCTTTAATTAAAGGTATAAGACAAGTTATTGCAGTAGAAACTGTGAAAGAATTAGTTTTTTTAAAATTGAAGACCAAAGGCTGTCAGTACAGTTTTTTCTGTGAGTTTAAGAGTTAGATCTATAATATTTTCAGAGTATGTATAAATTACTGAGCTGAACAAGTTTACTTAAGACATCAGAACAGGTTGTCTTGGTAAAATTAAATATTATGAACATTTTTAGACAGACAGTTTTTTTAGTTAATTTTTGTACAATGGATTTGCAGAAAGAGTTTTTCCTACTAAAATTCTAAAATAATGCCAAAATTCTAAATTTTATTGAAATGTCTAAATTAAAAAACTTGTTTATTTTGTGAATTTTAATATATTATATCTTAAAATAAGTTTGGTTCAAAAACAGTTACTTTTCTCTATCAACTAGATTTAATTATATAAGTTTTTTTAAATAATACTTACTTAAAAACTTTTTTATATTATATATATATTTTTTATAATACTTATTATACTAAAGTTTATAACTAAGATATATATTATTATCAATTTAAAAATTAGTTACTTTAATGTACAAGTTTTTTATTATTAATTTAGACATTTAGTTATATATTATTTATTTAATTAACTATTTAGATATTTAGTTAAATTTAAAAATTTTAATATTTTAATAAAAGATAATATTATATTAAAATATATTTTAATATAAAATTGTCAAAATATTTAATTTAATAAGGTATTTCAACCAACAATATTACCTTACTTTACTAATAATTCTGATAAACTAGTGAAAATATACTATAATTACTAAGTTATATTTAACTTTATACTAAACTTATTAGAGTCTTCTGTATTCTATACTTATAGCTAATCTGATATTACTTTGAATAAACCATCATTTGCAGCAAAACTAATTATTAAACTACTATACTTTTGTAAAGTTCATTTAAAATTCTGATACTCATTTTTTTGATATTTTTTTTATTGTCTTTTATTAACTGCTATTTAAAACCAACAGAATACTTCAAACTTTCAATTTAAATTACCTAGTATTATTTTCTTTAGTAATTTTGGTAGTCTGGTTAGTTATATGCTTTAGTATAAGTGGGCATATATAATTTATTACAAAATTATAATATATAAAACCTATCTAATTTAAACCAATTTATATTATAACACTAACTCTAACTCTAACTATTTATAAATTTACTTAAATTAATTCAAAATAGTTAATTTATATATATTATAATTATATAATAATTATATTTGCCCACCTATACTAAAGATCAACCTGTGCTTATTTATACATTTTGTTATCTAGTTTATTTGTCTATTTCTTTGAAAGTATTTTATAAGCTTTTATTAGTCCAATAGTATTATTAAAAGTTTTATATTATCTTCTTATTCAAGACTTTCAAGTAGGTTTTTAACTTTTCAGTTTTTTCACTTTCTGTATCTAATAGTTTTATCATAAGCTTACACCAAAGTCTTATAAAATACTAGTTATTAATATTTCTTTATATATATATAATATTACATTTAATATAAATGCTCTAAGCTCTTATTTGAAATAATATAACTAAAAATTACAAATATGCTAATTCAACTGATTAACAAAAACAGTTATCATAACACAGATATAATTTCCAAAATTTATTATCTGTGAAATTTGAATTCTAAATCTGTCACTTGGAAGTTAACAACTTGTTCACTTTATTAGATTACTATATTTCTATTTTATTTATTTATTAACTAACAATAATATTTATATTATTATATTTTTTTAAAAAAATAAATATTTAAAAGAGATTATTATATTGTAACACTTTAAATAATTGCTTACTTAAAAATCTCTATTCATAGAATATCCTAAGTCAGTTTGCATAATATTGAACAATACTACTATTATGAAAGAGAACATAGATTTGGCAGAGCATATGCTTTATTAGAGTATATATAAATATGTTTCATGTTCATTTATATACAAATGCTTTGTGTTTTATATATTATTTACATATCTGCTATATATGCTAGTTATTCTAAATTTACTGCATATGCAGTTTCTGCTAAATTTACTAACTATACTATATTTGCTAAATAATTATACAATTGATTTCTTTTAGATTTAATGCATCATTGATCAGTTTCTAATCATTACAATATAGATAATTTAAAAAATAATATATTAAGATGTAATGACTTAGCAAAGTAGACATGAAGTTACCCTTTCAATTGTCAAATTAGAGTTTAAAACCTACTATAATAAAAATTTAAATTTTTATCTATATTACAGCAACTGTTTCTAATAATTAGATTAAGATATCTGTAATGATAATTATACTAACATAAATGATAGATTATAAAGCATTTGTATAACTAGTAATATAGAAGAATACAAACTAGCATTAGGTAATATAAATCAAAATAAGTTCTTATAACTGTATAAATTTATTGAAATTAGGAAACAAGAAGCTTATTTGAAATAATTTAAATAAAAAAGTAACACTAATCTTTAATAGTACTACTGTAAAGTCTAAATCTAAGAAATAGATATCATTATAAAAAAACCAAACAGGCAAAAACCTCTAAATAAAAATTATTACCAATCAGACTGCCAAAATTCTAACTAAAAAAATTAAAAAAATATTAAGCTAATCTAAATACTAATAAACTGATTATAGTTTTACATAAGTCATCTGAATCAGAAGTCAAAAAAATAAACAAAAGTATACTAAAGTACAAAAAATATACTGTAAAAAAGTGATACTGAAATCTGAGTGAACTTTGCAAGAACATAGTTTTATAAAAGTCTATAAAGTAAGTAAGTAAATTAACTAGAAGACCTCTTACAACTTACTGTCAGATAATAGATTTTGTTACAGTCTAAGTGCCAGTACAAAAAAAAATAAAGTTATTCTAAATAGTTATTAATAAAAGGCAGCAACAAGGTTATTTAGTTTTAGAATAAAATAGTTAGAAATATATAGATACTGATTAAATAAGTTAGAAAATTTAAATAGAAAACTTACATCTAAAAATTAAATATAGCAAATAGTAAATAACCTTAGAGCAAAATTCTTAAATAAATAATGTTTAAAGTTATATATGTGACTAGTTATACTTTTACAAACTATATATATATTTAAAATATCACTAATTAATAAAAAATTACCAGTTTGGCTAAGTAATTGACTGATCATTTAAAAAAATATAAATAAATAATAATAATATGCTTTTATAAAAAAAAATTTGATTAAAAGTATGACAATATAGTAAAGTAATTATGTTGTTAACTCTCAAGTGACAAATTTAGATTCAAATCTTAGTATTAATAAAAAATTTAAAATTCTTTCTGTATTACAATTACTGTCTTCTGCTATTAGTTAGAATTAGATATCTGTTATCTATATTATATTAGCATGACTGGAAGGTCACATGGCATTTATATAATGGTTGCATCTTGTACAAAGGAACACAAACTGGTACTGGTCAGTGTGAACTTATAATTAGTTCTTATGGCTATATAAGTTACAGAAACCAGAAAAACTGAAACTTACTTAAAAGATCCAAGTAAAGAGATAGTTCAAAATTTTGACAATGCTACTGTAAAGACTTGATCTATAAAACAGAAATAAAATTTGTAAAGTCAAATAAAAATATAGTCTTTGAAAAGAGACAGTTGTAACTAGCTAAACTGCTAGAATTCATTTTAGAAAAAAAGATTATATGCCAGAGAATATGCAAATTAAAAATATAGTTATATCTATATTTCTAAGTTATTTGAACTGAAAGCTTGATAAAACCTAAATTAAATACCAAAATAGTATAAATATGTTGTGAAGTAAGTACCAGAGTTAGAGTGAACTCTACAAGAGCATAGTGGTTTAATAGTATGCCCTGATTACAAGTATTGGTTTTAGCTATAATATTACTAAGTTAGCTATAAGAATGAAATACAGAAGATTTTAAAAGGTTTAGTACAAACTTAAAAGTTACTCATATGAGTAAACTGCTTAAAACCTTAGTAGTATTGTTTAACTATAAGTAGTATTTGTTGTTAATATGTACTTCAAAATAATACATATTAGATTAGTGTAAATAGTTAATAAGTTGAAATTTAGATGAAGAGCTACAAATGTTATTGTATGTGTTAAAGTTTTCAAAAACAATTGGATGAAGATTTAGTTGATAAGCTTGTTGAATCTATGTAATTATAGTATTTTGTGTTTTATTACATTTTTGCATATTAGTAGAAAAAAAATAAACTGCTATAATGCAAAGTTTAATATCATTTTTTAAAAAAAAGTCTAGAGTAATAGCTCTATTAAAATGTGTTTAGCAATTATGTATGTGAGGTTTGAGTTGGTTACAAATTATAATAGCAGTACCTTCTACTGAGTTTACAAGATTGGTCCAAAAATAAGTAAAAAGATTGTTATTGCAAAACTGAAGATTAGTTTTGTTAGCAATTTTTGTTTTAGTAATATATGCAATATTGATGTTGTCGAGACAGTAGTTTTGCCAAGCTTCCTTTTTGGTTATTGTATTGAAGTCTTGAACATTGTGTATAGCAATATTTAAATATATATCATATAAGTTTTAGGTCAGTATAGAGATTTGTGACCTAGTTGTAAAGATGAAGTGCTATTAAGAAATAAGTCTAATAAGTTAGAAATAAAGTTAGAAAAATATAATTTAAAAAAAAAATTATAAAATTTAGAAAGAAGATAAGAGAAAATAATAATATGATTAGACAGAAGTAAGTCATTAGGAAGATATATATAAGTTTTACTATAAGTAGAGTTAACAAAGAATGTAATGCTAATAACTTTTTGATTGTGGTTATGTTTATCAATATATTATATAAGTGTTTGAATAGTTTGGTTGTAAGAAAGAAGAGGTATATTATAGTAAAGAAGAAATTTGTTAAAACATGTTTCAAGATCATAGAGGGCTAAAGATGTTGAAAATAATTTTTCAGAATTGTCTTTATAAGATCAATTACTATATGTTTGGCTCTTATAGCTATGCAAAGTATTATAGCTTGCTTTGTACATTGGGTTTACTGACATTATCCTAGTCTTCTATGTTAATAGGCTTTATCACCTAACCACTTACATTATTTTTCTTACTAACTACTATGAATGTATTATTTTTAAGATAGTGGCTGCATTTATAAAGATTGTAAAAGACAAGTTTATTGAAAAAGAGTATCTTCAATAAAAAGAGACTCTGTAATTAAGGTGGTGTTTTATATTTTATTTGAACATTTTTTTATATAATTTTGTTTGCCTCAGAATAGGCTATTTCTTGAAAGTAGTTTGTAATTTGAGAATAGGTAAGTGTTTTATCACAGAAATAATAGAAAGTTAAAATTCTTGCAAGAAATTTAGTGTTAATAGGTTTAGTTGTGAGAAAGTCAATTGCTTGTTGCTTGTTAAGCTTATTTATATTGTAATTTTGGGTTGCAACCTTTTGATAAAAGTTTAAATATAAATAGAAATAATAGTTATAATGTTTGAAGTTAGTTGGAACATTGTTAGCTTTGCAAGCAGAGTTTTCTGCATCACTTGCAAGTATATTAAATAATAAAGTTAGAATTTGTTTGTTAAAAAATGCTTCATGTTTGCTGTTTTTATAAAATAGAAAGAAGTCAGGTTTGGGTTATTGTCAGATTTTATTTCTTGTTTAGAAAAGTCAATATAGGATTTTTGAAAAATGCTTTTAAGAAGTTAAAAAGAGTGTTTATAGTATTGAGATTGTTTTTTAAAATTGTTAAGTTTAACTTCTTTTTCTTTTTTTGATTGTTCTGCTTTATTTAAATTGATGCAGTCAGTATCTGTACAGAAAAGAATATAATAATTAGTATATTTAATTTCTTCATTATGATGTTTCTGTAAGTTGTTAGGTTTTGTAAAGCTTAGTTTGGTAGGCATAATTTCTTTAAGGTAAAAAATAAATTTTTGTTAGAATTAATATTTAAGTAAATTGAAAACTTTAGTTTCATTTATTAGTTTGGTAAATTGATAATTTTATAGTAAAAAAAATTCTTTAAACCACTGATTAAAGTGGTCAAGTAAGTTTTTAAGAGATAGTATATTAAGTTTTGTAAAAAGAGTATTTTAGGAAAGTTAAATTTATAATATATATTAAATTTGCTATTAAAGCTAATTGTAAGATATTGTTTTTCTTTGTTAAAGTCAACTATTTCAGATAAGATTCTAAACCTTTTAGGTCAAAGTTGAATAACTTTAGCAAATTTAATGTAGTCAATAGCTTGGTAGTTGTTTGTAAAATAAAAGTAAAAATGTGCAAGATTAATGCAGAATTGTAATTGATTTGAACTTGTATAAGGAGAAGTAATTGCAAATAAAGCAAATATTTTTGGATAGTTATGTTTTGTATACTAGAATATGGTAACTTAGTAAATGAACAAGTTGTTACTCTTTCAAGTAGCAAGTTAGAAGTTTAAAATCTACTGACAGTAAAAATTTAGATTTTTATCTGTAATATAGCAACTGTTTCTAATAATTAGATTAAGATACTTGTAATAATAATTATATTAGCATAACTGGCAAATCATAAAGCATTCATATAACTGATTATACAGAGAAATGAAAATTAGCATTAGGCAATACAAATCCAAGATAAGTTTTTGTAACTGTATAAATCTATTGAAATTAGAAAACAAAAAAGCCTATTTGAAAAACCTAAATAAAGAGCTAATACAGATTTTTGATAGTACTACTATAAACATTAAACTTAGAAAATAAATAGCAATATAAAAAAACAAGATAGGCAAAAATCTTTGAGTAAAAAGTATTATTAACCAGATTACCAAAATTTTAACTAAGAATATCAGAAAAAATAAATATCAAGCTAACCTAATATACTAATGAACTGGTTATAGTTTTATATAAGCCATTTTAAATAAAATCAAAAAACAAAAGCAAAAATACTAAAGTACTAAAAATATACTATAAAGTAATATTAAGGTTTGTGTAAACTTTACAAGAACATAGCTCTGTTAAGATTTATAGAATAAATAAATAAATTAACAAAAGGGCCTTTTGCAACTTATTGCCAGATGATAGGCTTTGCTATAGTCTAAATATTAATACAAAAAGTAATAAAGTTAAACCTGAATGGTCTTTAATAGAAAGCAGCAACAAGGATGTTTGGCCTTAAAGCAAAATAGTAGAAAAATACAAATACTGATTAAATAAGTTAAAAAGTTTAAATAGAGCATCTACAAGTAAAAGTTAAATATAGCAGATAGTAGATAACCTTAGAATAAAACTTTTAAATAAACAATAACTAAAGTTGTACATATAACTAGTCATATTTTTACAGATTATATATGTACTTAAAATATTACTAATTAATAAAAAATTACTAGTTTGGCTAAGCAATTGACTGCTTATTAAAAAAAATAAAAAATAAAAAATAATAATAATAATATGCTTTAACAAAAAAACCTTTATTATTATCTTCTGATATATTAAAAAAATACTATTAAATAAATTTTATATACTAATAAATTTTTTAATTTTTTTTGTATTTCTTTAGTAATATATAAAGAATTTATTAATTAGTATATTGTTATTATTTAAAACATATGATTTATAAATATTATTATATTTATAATTTATTTTTAATTTAAAAATAGTTATATTTTTATATTTTATTTTTTTTATATTTTTAACTATTTTTAAATTTTATTTTATGAAGTTTCTTTTTAATATAACATATATATTATATAAAAAATATTATAATTAAATATAAACTAAAATTATTTATTAATTTTAACTATTAAAAATATAATTTGTTTTATTTTTTAATTTTTTTAAAAATAACTTTTTTGGTTTTTTGACTTTTATTAATGCTTTTATAATAATGTAATTCTATAAATCATTACAGAACAACTTTTCTCATACACCATCTCTTATTTCTACTTTATCTGGCTTAGTTCCTATTGATCTTATTTCAACTATTCACAATACT